>WUQG02416349.1:0-40828 GCA_011317285.2 Androctonus mauritanicus | reverse complement strand
GCTCTCTCAGAAGAATCCCGTGTCCGTAATTCCGAATCACGCGACGTAAATTCGGGGAATGATGGAAATTCAGAATGCACGTAAGTCCGAAGCGCCGTAACTCGGGGTATGCCTGTATATAAATATAATATATATATATTATATTATATTTTAATTTATAACTTATATATGGCATTTTGCATGCGTTTTCAGATTAACCAACCATTCATTTATCCACCTGAGATCTAATCCTTTAAGGCTGATAACTGACAGTTTAATGTAGATTATATTACAAATGTAAGTAAATAAAGTAATATTTGTAATAAAAATAAAACATTAATAATGCATATTAAAAATAACCTATATATATCATATAATTATCATGAAAACAGCAATTAATAGGTAATTAAAATTAATAGCATTAAAATTAAGCAATTAATAGGTTTCTTAAAATTTCTAAAGTCAATAGTCTTGATGGACAACATTCCTTATTTTCAATATTCATTAATAAGTGAAATTTTTATTCAAATTGTTGTAGTTGAATGATTATAATCTAACAACAAATTTTTTATTTTTCTATTATAAATTATAGAAAAATATTTTATATAAGATATAATAAAAGAAGAGTAAGATTTTTTTTATAATATGCATATATTATCTATACATATATAAAAATCTTCATAAATGTTATATGAAAATTATTTAAACTAACAAAATTAATACACAGTAACCAAGCTCCAAAGCAGGATAAAGTTTATTATTCTTAAGACTACCATAACCAAAATTACAAAGTGCTTCCAGCTATAATCACCTCTTCGTATAACTTATAAACCAACAATCTGCAACATTTTATTTCAAATTCAAAATAACAACAATATACAATCCATGGGAATGAGAATAATATTTAGCAAAAAAAATACACTGTAACTTACTGAGGAATAGTAAGAATTTCATCATATCAGATAATAGCTCTGGAGTATATAAAACTCCAATTATCAATAGAGATTTGAGAAAATAGGAGTTTTAGATTAGTTATGATGTAAATTTTTAAGTAAGAGGATTAAAGAGCACAAAGTAGATATTGGGACTAGATTGGAAAAAACACTGTTGGTCCAAAGAGTGCTATACTATGATATTAAGTGGATTAATGCAAAAATAGTTAGAAGTTAATTAAGGATCCAATAAAAGGTAGAGTCACAGAGTATTAAGATTTGTAAAATAAAGTTAAGATATGGGAATGTTGTGACTAACTTGTCAGATGGAACCTAGCACCAACAGTGATGCATGGATGTGGTGTAATAGCCATTTATTATAAATCTGTAATATTATATATGTGATCATTTATGTAGGTTTTAAACATTATATGAATATTATATGTAATTAAAAATAAGCCAAAACTACCAAAAACTAATTTTTCTGTATTTGTTGTAATATACATATTTCTGTACCAATAGATATTTATGATTTAAAATATGCTTACTTTTTATTGCTAAGATTATGCTTGTAAATATGACCTGTAGTTGAGAGATTTTTTAATGTATTTTGTTACTATGATAATGTGCAATTCTGAATTCATAATAGAATATTGGAGATTGTCTGTCTGTAAATTATACTGAGTTAAAAATTGGGCAAGCCAAAAATTGTAGCCAAAAATATCTCATAATTTTGGGTGATCGTGAAGTTTATTTCAGTAAGCAGTATACAAATAATGGAGATAAATATATACATTTTATTTTTAAATAAGATTTATTCTATCTTATATCATTTTGATAAAGTATTCTGTATAATCCTTAAAATTTTTTTTTTTTTATTCCAGAATTTTGCAGAATTAGTAATAATTTAATATTCAAATTTTTTATTAATTATTAAAAATGAATAAAAAAGTTACAACATATATTAATATTCTAAATGGTTATCTTATCACAACAATTCATTTCAATATTACATAGCCAAATTTTGTTATATATTAGATTATATAAGCATCTGTTACATTACTTCATGTAATTACCTCATATATAATATTTTATATTTATTTACAAAAATATAATGTCAATTTTAAAACTATTAAAAATATATGTTTGAAATGTAATTAAATATGATAAATATTAAAAGTTAAAAAACAAAATTATTTTTTATTTGACTATTTTTCCAAGCATAAAAATTTGAATAAGCTTATATATCAAAATTCTATACAACTTATCTTTGTTTATTTAACTATTCTACAAAGCAAAATATTTATTGAAACAAAATGTTTTCAGCTATTTGAATATCATCATCATCTGCTCTTTACTAGAATTCCAGGAAATTCCTGCATTTCCTAGAATTTTACTGAAGATGGCTTTCACATTCAAGTAGCTGAAAACATTTCTGTTGCTTAAATAAATACTTTTGCCTTATAGGGCTTGAGTTTAACATTTCCTGTTAAAATTCATATAAATCACATTTTTTATTTTTAAATACTTTTTAATTTTTTTTCAATAAAATTTTTATTTTAGTATGTATCATCATCTAAATCTATTACAAAATTATAATAATTTATTTTTAATAAATCATAAAATCATTGTTGATCTTAAATAATATTTCAACCTCATATGAATGGAATTATAGAATGTATATTATTTATTATTGACATTAATTAATTAAAATAAATATATATAGATATATATATATATACTGTATATATAGTGTAAATATTAATTTCAACATTGGCTGAAAAATTTTTCAATGAGTTGTATATAAAATTTGAGTTTAAAGATTCCTTTTCAAATGCTATTATTTCAGATATAAGATCTTATGGGGTAAATATTTAAATGAAACTGTAAAATATAATAATTAATGGTGTTTAATGTATATAGAGCCAAATAAAAAATATTGATTTGCTTATAGAACACTTTTAAAATCTTTTAAAGAACAGAATTTAATTGTCTTATATATAAATCATTACTATTTTCATATAAGATCATTACATTTTCCTTTTAATAAAAATTAAAAGGAAAATGTAATTAAAATATTTATATTAATAATAAAAATACTGAAATAAACAAATAACATGCTAAAGTTGAAAAAGACTGAATATTGTATATGCTAGATAACTTTATGAGATATTACTGAATATTATGCAACATCCATAAATTAAATTCTCTCTCTCTAAATATACAAACTTTCATAATTTAAATTCTAATTCTTCTAAATACTTGATTATAGTGATAATGAACTTTTGAGGAAATTCAAGAGAAAATTCTCATTTTGTTTTAAATGAGTAAAACAACTGTTTCATTCATAAATAGTTGTTTCTTAGTTATCAATATAATCTATTAAATTAATTATAATTATTAAAATTTAGAATAACAACTGCATTTAAATTTAATGTTTAAAAATAATTTTGAAATTTTAAAACCTTAAATACGTAAAGTGATATTCCCTTTACATATTCACATTGACTCATTGACGCGATCCAGCTTCGCTAAAACATGTAAACTTAAACGAATGTTTGCGTCACTCTATAGTTTCCGCTCGAGATTAGTCACATTTGGAAGAATCGAAATTTTTTTTTTCGCTTAGAGAATGTTAGAAATTCATAAAAAAATATAAAAATTCATTCACCAAATAAACATACGAAGCAGGAATTTCTATAAGAAAACTATATTTTGTTAACTCTAGAATTATCTTCGATTATAAAAATAACATAATGCTAAATATAATAAAAAGGATTGAAGTAATTTAGAAAATTAAAATGTTTGTCTACCATTTCCGTATTATTATTTATCTGATACAATAGATTTAAGGCAATACCTCCCCATTGTTTTTGTTATATATCAAAATAATGTCATCACATATAGATTAACTAAGATATTAACACAGTACAGTATCAGGTTCCATTTTCTTTATTTTTAATAATAAAATATCATGTAACTAGAATTGATTTTTTTTATTCACGATTTTATTTATTAGAATTAATCTATATTTTTAAAAACAATATATTAAAATATCAATCAATTTTGAATATTAAAACAACACGAATGAATAAAAATTCGCTCCGACAACAAACAAAAATGTTGTTCGTCTGGCTCACATGAAAAATTACTGAAACAGAGCGCATCAACGGCTTCAAACAGATTTTTAATTATCAGAAAAATGTTTTAAAAAATTTAAGCAAAGCAATGTTTAATTTCTAACAATTAATTCGTTGTAAGAAGCCACGCCGAGTCAAAACGCCAAATAAGATTTCTGGCGCCTCAATGCCAACGCAAACGACTGTAGTCGTGCTGTGTCGCCAACAAGAAGACATCGATAATATTGTGTAAAGAAATCATCTCTACACGTTTCATTAATAATACAGAGAAGCCACTTAACAATGAACACTGCACGGAACTTAAAAAAAAAGAAAAAGAAAATCCTGTCGACAAACAAACCATGACACTCCTCAAAGATTAATTTAATTTAAAAAATTACCATTAAATTAATTATAACGGAATTAAAAACAGCAGCGACCCTATTCACGCATTATTTTCGTATTTATCCTACATAAATTTTTCAGATGCTATACGCCAGTAATTTTTATTGTTAAATAAATAATTTTTATATTCGTACTATTAAAAAAAACAAATTCAATTCATTAAAATTGTATTAATTTCTTTCGGCATTAACTTTTAATATATGTAGTTGACGTCGAAAGAGGCGGCGATGCATTGATATATGATTATTACATTTTTAATAGACTAATATTAAAAATAATGATCAGTATTTAATTTAAATAAAATTAATATTTAAACGGAAAAAAAAAGGTATTTCTTATGTAAATATATATATATAAAACTAACGAATGAGAAAATAAACGATAATTTCTATTTGGAATTACACATACCGCTTCGAAATTGGATTTTTAAATAGAGAAATTTATTTTCTGCTAAATTAAATTTTGCAGGATGAGATATAGGAACGAAAAAAGAAAATGATGGAAGTTTTGAAATTAAATTTAATTTTTAATAATTCTTTCCAGATAAAAAGAATTATAAAAATAAAAATTCGAAAATTCGGCTAATAGAATTTTAATTTAAATTTTATAAAAAAAATTATAATAATAATAATAATAATGTTAAATTTAATAAAATATTTACTGAAATTTCGAGTTAATTGATACGATTTCGTAAAAAATACAATAGCGACATTTTAAAAAAATTTATTATAGTCGATAAAGCGTTATAAATTATTTTTCGGAGCGCTAACCAAACGGATAGACAGGCAATGCTAAAAATAACTGCTTCCAGCGAGCGACAGAGATCGCACCCAATTAACATTAAAATTTTCGCAGTTCAGAAATCTTATCAAATTAATTCAAATTTTACAGATAATACCCATTTTAAATTTGCATAATAGTTGGTTTCCTTTAATGAATTTATTCGCTTAGAACTTTATTAATTACCGCACTTTCAAAACGTCTAAAACTTCGGATTTCACACAAACCACTTATTGATTTTTGTTTTTTTTTTATCAGTTCGAAGGACAATTTTCCATTATTATTATTATTATTATTGTCCCGATTAAAGGAAATTATTATATTCTAAAAATCTTTATTTTTACAGTATATCAAGTGCGTACTGTATAATGAGATGATAATCTGTGTACGCAATTCTTAAAGAGCGTTACCGATGCAAAGTAAGTTCGAAACTAGATTTGCATTCAAAAATAACTCTCAGAACTTTAATTAGATCTTTTGCCGATTCTAAAGTTTACAAAAGAGCAATAATTCCTGGATTAATACTAAATTTATGCAAGAGAAAAATATCATTCGGAAACAGTCGCTGTAGCAAACTGGTTATATAAAACACCGGTTTAAACGTATAAAACAAACATTTTTAATCGATATACAGTAAATAGTTAAAATTTATTGTATGCAAATTAATTAAATATGCATGTTTAAATATTTAAACTAGCGAATATTTCGAAAACAATCGATGTTTGTTGTGTGTGTTTGTTTGTTTTCGAATAATGTTAACATTATCAAAAATACAATACGATGTAGCGCATCTTTTTAATCGATAATACTGAAAGAACTCGCAATTTAAAAAATAAAAATAAAAAATTTGGCACGGCAGTTAGATTTTTCGACCACTACCTTAAGACGCAATTTCGTTAATAAAACCACAATATATTATAATAAATTCAAAACAAATCTCCGTTAAAATTTATGCTTGGAAAAAAATGATTAATAGATATAAAATTTATTATTCAAGTCTTTTCTTAACAGAATAATAATGATGATGACAAACATGGCCTACGTTAAATGCATGTTTATCGCAATTTATGCACATTCTATTTTTAAAATTCATTATAGTTTCTTTTTAAATAGAATTTTCTATTTACAGTTAGGATAATAATTTTATTTAACGAATTTTAAAATGCTAAATTTCTTTAACTTTTCGACTAATCACTTGCAATTTAGCATCTTTAATGCGGATTCCAGCTATAAAAATCGTTTACGAGACTTTAAACTTCATAAAATGCCAAATATTAAACTAGCGAACAGTTTTATTTATCTAATGATACAGTATTTATTAAATTAAATTCCGTATTGACGTAATTATTCTTAGATTTACTGCCAAGCAACTATAAATTGCATTAATTAGCGCTTAACTCGATTATAAATATCCTATACAAAAACGCGATAAAATCAGCCATTTTCATCGTCCACTTTTCAGTTAATATTCATTTTTATGCCTATTTGTTATGGAAAAATACTCAGGAGAATTTTTCGGAAGTTGTTAATACATCTTTAAAATAACTAATTTTCATTCAAGCTGCTTTTCATAACAACAAACCATTGTTGAGATAATAAAAACTTCTCATACAACATGAATTAGTTGTTTATTGGCTTTCAGAACTGCAGATTGCGAAGTTCTATGGTTACTGTTCCTGAATGCTTTAATTTACTGAACAGAAGAAATAATTTCTCTCGTTCTCATAAATATTAAAAACTTATGTTTGCATAATGTCACAGATATAAGAAATGTCTGTTATCAAATTACTTGAAAGCCAATAACAGACATCACGTTCTCTGATAAGATTACAGTATTTTTAATATATAACAAAGCTGCATTTGATGATATACTGTATACAGAAATATTATCGTTCTCTCTGAGTAATGGTGTAATTTATAGCTCCTGTTTCCTATGTATAAAATAAAAATATATAGTAGTTTATAAGTTAAACAGATAACTTAAATATTTTTTCTATACGTTTAAATAATAAAATGAATTTTTAAGTCAAAAAATTTTTCGCATATGAAATCTAAATGAAATTTTTCTTTAAATATATCGTGTAAGAAATATTTCTATCAGGATATACAATACATTTATAAAATGGTTTATCTATAGCAGGAGTTAAAAATATGCTTTTATCTGATGATATATATAGATAAAAAGTGGGAGTTGATCATATTGGAGTGAAGTGTCAGCATTGTGATTCAACTCCTACTTTTCTTTTTTTTTTATTTTATTTTATTTCTTCAAATAATCGATGTTTTACCGAAGCATAAAGTTAAATTTTGCAATGTTAATGAAAATTATAAATAGAACCTCTCTTCTTTTTTTCTCTCTTAAAGTTCGGAAAGTACGTACATGACATTTTTCTGTTCGAAATTATCATACGGAGCCAATTTTTCTAAAAAAGATCTGGATCAATTTCTAATTTGAATGAGAATATAAGAATTGTAGATAACTTTTTACAAATTTTTATATAATTTTAATTTTAACACATTATTAAAGATGATACTATCAAGTTTCAGGCTGACTTATGCGATAATTTCTCGCTTTATACATCTTCATGTTTGATCAAGAGTTTTTTTTTCAATTATAAAAATGCTTGTTTCCTTTATTAATTATATCTTTGCTAAAAATATATTACTACTGAATTCTTATATTTATCATATTATTCTTCTTTTTGTTCTGTAATAACTATAAAAAAAAAAAAAATATGGCACACTAAACACTGAACCTGGATCAGAAAATTAAATAATGCTAAGAAATATTTATGTTAATAGTTTTTAATCACAATATATGAATTCAAAAATGTTTATAAAGAATTTTTCTGAAAGTAATTACATCATTTGCAGAAATTTGTCGATGAGATCTATACTATACCGAAAACAAAATTTCTCTATTTTCTTAAACATTCTTTAACAACAAAGAAAATCTCAACATAAATTGTTTTTACAGGAAATCAAGAAAATTTATTTTTGATGATGTAGAATGAAGTTGTTTATATCATCTAAAATTTACAAAAAATAACTAATTCTAACCTTTCATCAATTAAAAAATGGTTTTTATATCACAAATAAATCCTTGAAATCATTTTAATTTTTTTTTTTATAAAAATAAATACTGTAAATTGAAACGAAGTCATTTCTTATATAAATTCTATTTGTTCAAGAATTCTACAATTTTAAGATAAATCCAGAATGCATTTATTGGATTATTTTTATATTAATTTCTCTTATTGTTAAAGCTCACACAAATAAAAAAAATGCCAAGTTTAGCAGGAACAACGTACAGCACTATATAAATAAATACTGTACTCGTGTGGGATATAAACTTATCAGTTTTTTTATCAGAAAAAATTAAATTACAGAAGTATTTCTTAAGGTCAAAATATGATTTTCGAAACATTTACTGTTTTCTGGCTAACAGAATGCATTCTAAATGGGACGAGAACTTTTTTGTATGGCTATACATTATAAATACTACAAAAAAAAAAAAAAAAAACATTCTCAGCATAAATACCGAATGTTACTGCATTCTACTGCCACTAAACAGATTGACAATCTCACAAAAAAAAAAAAAAAACAAGATTAAATACATAAAACTAATGAAGTAAATAAAAAAATCATGAAAAGATTCTAATTTATATCTCTAATAAAATATAATCGATAATTATTATGCGTGAGCAACATTTAAATAAAATGCAGTAAGAGAAAAGGATGCAAATCATCGGAAGGAGAAATCTTATCACTTTAAGCACTTGTAAAAAATAAAAAAACTATTTTGAGTACTTCCATCACAAATTAGTTCTTATTCATCACTCGCAGTTGTCGTAAGTGAAAATTGTGTGCTGTACTTGATTAAAATTCTCATAAAAGCCGCACGTTATGAGTTTTATAATTATTCGTTTAAATAATTACGAAAATTATTACACTTTGACATAAAATTATCATAAACAGATCATTTTCCTCCCTATATGTACTTTAAGAAGCATTAGTTTGATATAGCCTGTTCAATCTTTATAATTTTTTTTTTCTATTGAAAATAATATTCGTATGCAATAAAATAAATTTAATATATAGTATTACGAAATTTATAAATTATTTTTAAAGATAATATAGTATTTTTTCTCTATATCACGCATACTTTCGTCTTCTTTATCGGTTTTAAAATTAAGTCAATCATTAATTTTCTATATAATTTTTTTATCATTATTATTAAATAGAACATATTTGTTCTCCTTATAAACCATTTATTATTATAAAAATAGAATTCTCGCTTATAAAATACGGAATATAAAATTTTTATTGCATCATCTATATATTGGTAACGCAGCTTTGTCATGAAATAGCATATTTATGTGATATCTGTCGAATAATTGCATTATTACTGTCATATTTACGATATTCGTGAATCACCAGAGACTATCTTTTTTTTAAAAAAAAAATTCGAAATATATATATTTTTCATACCCGATAAATTTAAATTTTTTGATTTTTCAATTATGTATATTGATTCATCTAAAGTTTATAACTTATATATATAGATTAGTTCGGGATTTTAACTGCACACTAGTCGTATATCTTTAATATTCAACGAAGGTAGTATTTTAAACATTAACGTTTCTCATGAAGAAAAATACACAATGTATTTTTGATTATTATGTAATGACGGAGATAGGCATGGTAGAGTAATAGGAAAAAAATACAATTAAAGTAAAATTTTGAGATCATCAAATTACACGCTATCAATCCCGTTTTCCAACTTTATAAAATAGGTGTATGTTATTTTTACTCGCTAATCCGTAATCATAATTACTTTTTAACTCATTAATGTTCTCGAATCCTCATTAACTTTTTACTCTGATGGAAAAAGTTATTAAATATTTTTAAAAACTCGTTTAACATATTATTAATTTTTTTTCGAAGTTTTATATGTTTAATTATTAATCTATAAGAAGTAATTCTATAAAGATTAAAGTCTACTCTCCGAATTTATCCGCTATTTTGAAATGATAATTTGAAAATGTTAAATTATCATTTCAACATCACCATTATAATTATTAATACCAATAAAAAAAAAAAATCTATCAATATTTCTCACTGGAAACTTCAGAAGTTATGTTCACCATCTTTGATATCTTTTGAATTTAAGGATGAAATTTAATAGAAAGATTACTACATTAAAAAATTTCGAACCATTTAAAAATGGTGGGAGTTCCAAATTTTTGAAATTATCTCTTAATAAAATAACTATTGATAGATTTTTATGAAATCCAAGAGAGTCACGCTATTAATGACGACGATACTTTTCCATCCCTCGTCTTTAACTGTGCCAAAACAACGGACATGTACGGAAAACAGTCATTTATTTCTTTCCAGAACGCTTATTTTGTGACAATTTGGAAACATATATCATCAATAAACATCTAAATAAAACAATTTATACTCAACGAAGAACAAACAAAGAGTAACATAATAATTTACAACTGCACAAACAATCCTAAAATAACTGATAACGCTAAGGATATTCTTCAGAAGAAAGCGAATATACACATTTTAAATCATTTTATTTTAAAATTTTTTGTATTATTTGATACGTTTCGTTTGTTTTATAATTACAAGCAATAATATTTTGATTAAAAATTTGGAAATTTTCGTATACAGTATATAAAAAATATATTGGGCAAGAGAGACATCGCATCGATAAGATAAATGGAAATAGCACACAGCTATTATTGCTAAATCTATTTTTAAAATTTTACTTGCAAATAAATTTAAGAATACATTTGCATTTTTATAATAATTCCGCTTTATCATATAATTACACATATCCTACGGTAGTAATAATAAAATCATTTTGTAATTATTTATTTTATTTAAATACTAACGTATAAAGAATAATTTTTGTAATCTGTGATAAAAAGTAAGCAATTTTTATCGTCAACATAAACATAAAATTAGATATGATTTGTTTCCGGTTAACTTAAAAAAAATAAAAAATAATAATCACTCAAACGTTATCGTCTATGGCGGAACATGCATGATTATTATTATGTAAATCAGCTGAAAATGAATTTCATTTAAATAACCTCGCATCGCAACTGAAAACAAAGAAATGTTAGCAATTTTAATGGATAAGTGCTGTTAGGTATACAAGATTCGTATAAATATGATAATACATTAAAATGCTGAAACGAATAATCACAAACGTATACGAACATTCTAGATAATCGTTGAACATAAGAAGAAACTTGAAAAGAGCGCGTTATAATCATTTCTATTCATTTCAGAAAAGTAAATATGAATAGAAAGAAAAATAATTAGTATTTACAGCTCTCAAAAGCAAACATAAACTTGAGCACGAACGTTATGTTGACATACAATTCAATTTAGTCATTTAAAATTATGCGTGACTATGTATACAAACGTACTGTCCAAAAAAAAAATGCTCTATATTTTCATAGATTGCTGGCAATGCAATAACTTCGAATCAAGCATCAGTTTCTAAATATTTTTGCAAACTGCCAATTACATGGAAAATTCTCTCTGCATCCCCTAGTATTATGTAAATATGAAACTTAAAAATCTGCTATTCTGATACACATATATACTTTCTTGGTTGTGACAAACTCAATAGTGTGATTGCCTTTGTACGAAACAACAAAGATTCGAATAATTCCAACATTTTACAATTCTGTCCAGTTATCTCCATTTTAAAATCGTTCTGTATAACAGACAATGATGATTATTAATGTTTTCTTTTGAGAGAATGCGTTGATAACGAACTTTATTATAAGAACCATAAATTCAGGAATAGCAAATAACGATAAAAATTTATAGATATAAAAGTGTTTCTTGAACTTTACTATCTAAAATGCAAATATGCTACGTATCAACAATGTTCAAAGATTAAAAATTAACGTCTAGCATACAACTATCGATTAAAATTAATCGGCAGATTAGATAAAAATTTCTTAATGCGTGTCCAGAAAACTGTATCAGCATAAAACAACGAAACAAAGCGACTACTATTTTTTTTTTTTTTCTAACGAGAAAATCGAGAAAATTAGTATTGTAATTACTTTAAAATGGCTAAACTTAACAGATTTACTAAAATTATACTTCATCAGGTAAATTTCTGAATCAACCTAACATACAATTTTCAATTCTGCATAATTTGTTTATTAAAAAAACTGCGTGCAATGTTCTTTCAAACGTTAATCCATTATAAACAATTTTTCCTTGAAAAATTGCTTATGACCCGATAATAAGAGATCACCAAGCGTGAACTAAATATTCAATTTAATCCAGTTTTAAACTCAAATTCAATCAAAAATAATTAAGTAAAATTTTAAGAAAATATTCAACACAACAGTATTAAATTTTATTTTAATTAATAATGTTTTATAAGGACTTTCGTGTCGTAATTACGAGTTTCGCATCAGCTTAGCTACTCTTCGTGGCGATATTTTTAAAAGTTCAATCGGTAAAATATACAAAATTCTATAATACTAAACATAAAACTCGATATAATTATTATTTTTTTTGACGATAAATTATTTCTGGACCTTATCTCTGGATTATTAAATTGTCTCTTGTAAGTCATAAATTTATTAAAAACTAATTTATAAAGAACGTCTGGTCTTTATAAATTAGTTTAATTCGACAATTGCCCCTTATTAGGAACACAGTCTAATGATTAGAGTTAATAAGAAAGGTTGGAGTACTCATTATATTTGTTCACATTCATTACATTCTGCTATACAGTATACAGCTACATGAAAAAGCCATTTTATAAATTATATATTAACAAAACTTTGCAGTTACGCTAACTATGTATATATATAGTGTATATATATTTTTAACAAAAAAGTCTGATAGGTTAGACTAATTACGACTAGGTGTTTTGACGATAATCTAACAACGAGACAAATTCTGCACACTTAATTTTGTTTTTTAAATATTTATTTTTCCTCCACATCGAAAAATCGTCGGTGTAAGTGTGCAGGATAATAATTTTATTTTGAAATAATTAAATGGCCTAATTTTGCCTCGATTAACATCGATGAAATTAAAACAAGGTTAATGGAGCGTAATTCTTAAAACTGTAATTTATAAAACGGGCAAAAATTCTAAGTAATCGTCTACAAGAAATTTGAATTATCGAAATTAATAATTTAAACGATTATTTTCGGTAAACTCGATTACATAACCAAACTTATATGCAAATTTTTAAAATAATCGATTAGTTTCAATCAACTCGATTACATATCCAAACCTGTATGCAAATTTTTAAATTCTAAGACCGTTGTGAGCGATTTTCTTCCGGAAAATTTATCAGTTATGCGTGAACTGAATTTTTAATAATTTATTTTTTTTTTACTCTACTCGAATTCTGTTTATTAATAACGGATTAAACGGCATAATACATGATTTTATATACATTAAAATTTTCTAATGTTTATAACACTATCCATTTGCATATAAAACACTACGCTGTTTTTCATAATTAAAACACAATGCAATATATATGCAAATGAGAAATAAATATTTAATTATAACTTAAAATAATAATTAACTCCGTACTTTCTATACAAATATCAATGAATATAATTAAGCTATTATTCTGAATTATTGTCGCATAATATTTTTTTTTAATACATTAAACATCTGCATTTCAAAACACGGCGATGCCGTTTATTATATACTGCTATCGATTCTTATATTATATACCGCAACGTTTATAGGCGAGAGATAAATGGCATTATTTATATAAAACTATCTGGTGTGCGTGAATAGTTTGTATTCCGTGTGTCTGTGTGTGTTTGTGAAATGCGAACAGTTGTTTACAGAGCTGTATACACTAGACATTTGTATATTAGTAAATAATTAAACATAAATTAATGCATTTTCTTATTAATATAAATATTTTAATGAAGAAACAAATCTTTTCTGTATCCATTTTTGCAGCCTTCTCTCTAGTATGGTGTAAGAATTTTGCTTAAAACTACTTCGAATTATTAAAGTGCTAGCACTAGCGAATTTATACTGAAACATCCACGTTTAGTTAATTTAAAATGCGAAAATAAAATTTAACAACAGCAATAAACACATCTTAAAGCGGTACGCACATTGATATACAGTATATAGTTGCGATGAACATCAGCATTTTATTTCAATCTACACAGTTAGTTTCAAATATTTCTCGGTTTAAAATATTAAATACGATAACAGAAAATTTATATCCTGCTTTTTTTTCCATTCTTATACATTGATAACAGTAGGAATAATTTTCTTAACAGCATATTTTTTTGTATAAAAATCTGCGATCTTTTTGACTTTATAAATTATTAAAAAATCATTTTCTAAATATATCAAAATAGATTTTTTCCCCTTGTTAATACTTCTATTTTTAACAAAATTGGATGGTTAGCTGTTATCTTCTTCCACCACTTATCCTAAAAAATAATAATAGAAAAAAGTGAGGAAGTGAATCAGGTAACAATATCAAAATTTTTCATAAATCTGGATCGCAAACATTCATTTTATTCTGCATATAATCTATAAAAATATTTATTATACTGAAATAAAAATCGTATGACTAATTTTATTATTTAATAAATGGTAAGGCTTTCAAAACGCGATTATTTTGCGAATGATTCTAAAAACAAACATTTTTACTTATTAAAGCAGAACAAACTTCCGAATTTAAATTCTTCTCTTAAAAAAAATGATGTTAGAGTAGTTATGTATGTAATAATTCAGCAAACAGTATTTTCTCCAAATGTCATTCACCTGAAGAGAAAGTTTTTTAGATGTACTGTATAGAATAATTACGGCACTTCAACTACTACTGACAGAAAGGAGCACTCTCATTGATCGCGGAAAGACATTGTTCCCGTTCATAATGAACGAGAGTCGTTGTTCCTTCCAACATACAATCCTAGCAGAAAAGATAGTTTCTTAATAGTGTAAAAAGATTTAGGTCAGAGCACATCCATTATTTTTTCCCATGTTTCAAATGCGAAAAATAAATACTTCAACTTTTACAGAGCGATTTGTTTTAAGTTTCTGCACGTTAATGCCGTACTAAACAATGCTTCGGAGTAGATAATGCTTATATTCTAATTTAAAAAAAAGGAGCAATTCCCCAATCAATATTACAGAGTACTGTTTTTCAAAAGAATCTTCCGTCATTAAAATACTATTTTATGACAACAAACAACGGTTTAATTTTAGCAACGTTGAAAAATTAGCCTATTTTTACAGGGAAAGTTTATTAAGATCTTATAAAACTGCTCCTGTTACAGATTAAAGTTAACAATTCGTTAAAATGGATCGAATTAAAAACATTCACCATAAATTAAATTTTCTGGAAAATCTATATATGTTGGAGATGTTAATCTATAAAAGAGGAAACTTATAAAAAAAAAAATTAGCTAAATATTTATATACCGTATATTAAACAAATAAAGATGAAACACTACTGTAGCTTAAATATATAATTCAGATATTTTTAATTCCTACTACTTATACAGTAAATTATATATAGAATGTTATTTGGATCTTTAAAAATTGGTAACAGATAAACGAATTAAGCAGATTATACTATAAATTTTGCAACATTTTAAATTTGCATCTTTAACGCTGTTTTGCGATTCTCAAAGTGATCTAGAGAGAATGTTTGATCTATCGTCTTATTAAGCGCATTATTTTTTGATCAAATTCAAATATAATGTGTGTATGTGTTCGTTAACATTGGCAAAAAATGTGCAACCGGGCTTATTCGCTATATAAACTTCATTAATTCTTATACAAATATATATTTTTAAGTTCCTAATGCTCTATACCAGGGGTGGGGAACCTGCGGCCTCCGCGAGGTTCTTGTGCGGCCCTTTGCCAAATTTGCAAAATTGCAAAATTTTCAAATTTTCAAAATTTGCAAATTTGCAAAATTTTCAGGTAAGTGAAAAATTATTTATTCGGAGATTTCAGAATTTCAGAAATCAATTATGCTTTTTTCAGAGTATTGCCGAAATGTTGGTTTTATTCTCAAGAGAGCATCTGCCGAAATTCACGGTCACTTTCTTAGGTCAATCAGCTTATGCGGCCTCTCTTATTGCTGCCTAATTTAAATGTGGCCTCTAATGGTAAAAAGGTTCCCCACCTCTGGATTATACTATAGAGTAAGTTTCAGAATAGCGTAGTCATTTGAAAGTATGTTGACAATCATTCGCACTTAGTTCAAAACCATTTTTACTATAAAATATATCTAGTTTCTGAGTTTAGATAGATTAGGTGATTAAGACATGCTCGATTATTTTGTTAATGATATGAATGGATATTTACTATTGTACAGTACTGTATTGGCAAACAATTCATTCTGAACGTCGATTCAAACAACAGTATTTAGCGTGTAAAAATGTATTTTTTTGTAAAGCATGGCATAAATGGAACTTATCTTACAGTGCTTCTGGAGCACTGAACGAAATGGAAAAAATCTTATAAATTTGCTTAAAATAATGTCCTTATCAGTGTCTTTGCAGGACTAAATTTATGTATAATCTAAAGGTGCTTGCTATAGCTTAAAGCTTCACATTACAAGGGAACTCGAGCTTCACTAAAATATATTTTTAATAAATAATATAAAAAAATTAAAAAATATTAAATTTTATTTGAATGGACCTCTTAAATGTTAAGCTTAAAAGGTACAGTACTCATAAATCCTCTCCTGATTTTGCTTACAATTAAAGATAAGAATCTAGTTATCGTGATGTTACTTGCATTAAACGCATTATCTAGTTATCATGCGTTTTCTATATAAAAGAAAAAATATTATATTTGTATTATTATCTTTTTAAAACATCAATTCATTATATGATATAACTATATTATTATTATTTTTTATGATAAATAATTTCTCAGTATAGATCTCTCGATTTGAATAATGATTTCTCTTTTCAACTTCTTAAATAATTAAAATTAATATCCCCCTCTTCAAAACATTTACTAAAATTTTCATCATTCTGACTCATATTAACAGAAATAAAAACAAATATTAACAGTATAAACAATAACCATTGAATTATTCTGTATAATTTAATAATTTTTACAACCGAAAAGTATTAAATTCTTAATAATTCACAATTTTGCTTTGAATATTTGATAATTTTAATAAATTAAAATTCTATAATTAATAGAAATTAGTATCAATTACTAATAACCGAAAGCTTCCAAATAGCTTATAAGTTATCTGTCTTAAAAGATAATAGATGCAATAAATCACCAACTTCTCCAATAATTCGAAAGTTCGATCTTTCGATGCATATTAAATACATAATACTTACACTGTATGCTTGTAACACATATTGTTACTCGATATCAGTCCTGCTTGGTGTATAAACATAAAAATAACCCATCTTTTTATACTTAATATACCAATTTCTCTTGTATTTTCATGAACAATGCATACTATTATTCATGTAAATTATTGTTCTTTGTATTGACTATTGCACTATTATCGTTCATTGTAATAATTGTATATAACAGGCGTAAGTTTTATGACCGTTACATACTCTTTTATAGCTTCAACAGCTACTATAATAACTTATTAATTAATCTTACTGTTAGTAATTAATTATGAAACTGGAAGGAAAAATAATTGTACATGTATAAAGATTTTTTGTTAAGCATAAAAACGAAACTTTATACCATTTAACTAATGCCTATAAATATAAACTTAAAACTATATATATTTTATAAGAGTATATTTTGCAATATTTTTATTAATATGTGTATTAAAAAGAATTTTTTGAGTGTTTTATCTTCACCTGTCAGAACTACAACAAAAGAACTTTTACTTTTAAATAAAATTTTTAACATTTTTTGTAAGCATGCAAAAAAGCTGAAAATAAGTTATAATCTTTTGTACTTAAGTAACTTTCTACTTATTTAAAAAAAAAAAAAACTGTATATTTTTCTGAAAAGTCTCCAGCAGATTTATTGAAATGAAAGTTATCAGTATTTCGTACTATTTCTACTTTTCGTTATATTTCAAAATTTTTATTTGCCAATTTATCATTCTAAATAAAGAAGATGGCTGAGCGAGAATTTATCAGTGATAATTCAAAAATGCCATCGTAATTTATTCAGGAAGAATTTTCGAAAATTACAAAAATAAGAACTAAATCGATTATTATTTTTTTGTAAATTAAAAATTTAACAAAAAAGATTGTTAAAAAATATCACAAAATTAAAAAAAAATTGAATTTAATATGAGTAACTTACAAATACTGTATTTCCCATATATTCTGTCGGTATTGGTTCATAAAAATAGTTACAGTTTATCGATCAAAATTTAAATTGAAAATCGAGAATTTTATTTGATTTACTTGAAGTTACATAGCACAAAATATGATATGCAGTAAAATATTAAAAAAAATATATTTAATTCTATCGAAATTCGTCTGGTTATTTATTTCAATAACTTTATTTGATAAAATTTTTAATTCATATTCATAGAAAGGAGGAAAAAATTCCAAAATGATAAAATTTGTTTTATAAAAACGATTATGTGAAGTTTTGTTCATTAATAAAATGCAAAAAATCATAAATTAAGACAAAAGAACGGTCTCAAAACGGTAAAATATAGCTACGGTGTCAAAATTGCAAAGTTTTAAGTTCATTGGCTTGTATGAAGATGATTGAAATTGCAGAGATTGTTGCCTTTGTCAGAAAGAAGATAAATTGTACATACCGTATATCTTAATTTTTAAGTATATATTATATTTTATAACCATTAAATTCAGAAATATATATATATATATTTTTTTTTTTTCTTAAAAAAATATAATTCAAATATAACAAAGATGCCATTTTTTTTTCGCCAAACAACATTATTTTTTATTACTTTTGTAAGTATCTTGACTTGACAAGAGTAATATTTAATGCTTGTTCAATTAAATAATATTTTAAAATAAATTATTTAATAAAAGTTATTTCGCTTTAAAACGCGTTGGCACATTTTTATTTTCAAAAAAAATTTTTTTATCTAGCTTTCTCGATATATCTTGTTTAATTTAGTCAAAAATAAAATTCGATGGTGGATTTTAATTTTAAAAAATACATATATAATTCTTTTAAACCTTTACATAATAAATTAATGTGATATTTTATTTAAATTGTACAAACAATTTAAATAAAATATGACATTTGCATCTCCAATTACATCACATCGACGTTAATTTAGAAAAGTAAATTAATCGAAAAAATCAGAAGCATTTTGTTAAATAAGTCATTATTTTCTAGAGCAAATGACTTTTCTTTCTCCTTTGTTCTCTAGTAAATTATTATTAAATAACGGCACATTTTCATTAATTATGTTGTCTGATGTCTATACACGTTATACTCATAGAATGAAACCATAGCTAGGTATTGTATTTCCAAGATAGCTTTCCAAGATGACCTAATAACGTGATCATTATTATACAGTAACAATGTCTACAACTAAATTTTATAAATAAAAAATTTTGTAATATGTAAAAAATGTTCGCAAACAATTTATTAAAAATTTTTTGCTGTGTGCGTTTCTGATTAATAATCTGTTCTTATCAATCGCATTTAATTATAAATTTTTTATCTAGATATGGAAGTTTGATGAAAGCTTTATTGTCTTTACTAGCTTTCTTTCATGTTTCGTTTCTTTGATGACATATCAGAAAGCTCAGACTTCAAAAATAGAGAACGTATAATGGTGTATTTATTTTTTATCCCTTTTGTTTTCAACTTTGAAATAGGCTTTTTATTTAAACAAGAAATGCTTGCATAAGTTCAGCATGACATGTAAAGTTTTGTTTTATTAGGATCAATATTGAAAAAAGGAAGATAAATCTGTACGAAACGATGTCATTAATTTACGTATAACTAAATATGCATTTTTATCTTATCCTTCTGTTATTTATACAGTTTATAATTTAATAGAAAACACCACTAATTTTATTTTATTTTTTAAATAAAAGAGAAGTTAAAAATTCTTAAAGCTTTAAGAAGAATGATTTTTATAAAAATTCTATCAATTTTTAATTTTTGCAAAAAATTTTCCTTTTATTAATGCAATTTCTTAAATTGTAACCAGGGTAAATGCTATTATGGGCAAACAGCCTACATAATTAATTTTAAATTTGTTTAAATTTAAATGTAAATCCAAAATGCGCTTTTTTTTACAAATTATTTTAATCCTATATAAATTTAATCCATATTCAATATTTCATTGAAAAAAAAAAAAAAACTCATTTATTGATAGATAACTCGATTTAAAATATTGTTAAATCTATTCCCGCCATTTTGAATCAAAATGGCGAACTGTATTTAACAATAAAATTTAAGCATTTAAACAACTCTTTTAATTAAATGATAATATTTTATTGCTCATTCATTACGAAAAACATAAAAACAGGTAACACATTTTAAATTTAAAAAATTCAAGTAGTAATCTCTATATTTTTGATTAAGTAATAAATACAGTATAACATACTTAAGATAGACAACAGCCTATCTTAAATATATTAAGGCTATAATAAAATTTTGAACAAATAATTCTGTAAAAAAGAATGGTCTTCTTTTTGAATTTCTTTTTTATGAAATGATTAAAGGCATAAAATTAAAATATATGTTATCAAAATCATCTTTAATGGTTACATTGAATGTCATAAAAATTTATTAAACACTTCCAAAGTTATTCAGGAATAAATGTCCGCCATTTTTAAAAGAATGAATATACAGGTTTAATTAATCTTATTTAAAATTGGATTTTGATTGTTTGACCATCAAGCTAAATGGTTCAAAAAATATTAGGGAGAAACCTTTAAAATTTGTACATTCGTTATTTTTAAATGATTGAAATAAGAGAAATACCTGATCATCATCGAGGTTACCTTTAAAGGCAGAATATCAAATGGTATCAAATTTCATGAAAATATATTTATTAATTCAATAATTAAATAGAAACAAACACGTTAGATAATAGACAGTGTGCTGAATCTCATAAACTTCACCTTCTTTCTAAAAGTTGGCTAGAAAATTATCAGTTTAATAAATATTTATTCTATTTAAAATTCAAAATATGTCATGAAAGACAATACTGTACTGTAGATATATCTATAATCAATTTTTAATAACAGATTAAACTTTTCATAAAGTTATTAAATAATTTATATATTATTATTCGATCATTAATGATCATTACTGATCGAATAATATTTTTGCTGAACATATTTGACTGTTTACAATGATCATTTTTTCCGAATTTTATTGTGAAATCAAAAATTGGATTAAAATTTTAATTTAAAATTCAGTTTGTTGAATATTGATACTTTTTCCTTTAAAACAAGACGTTTAGGTCATTGTTATTTTCATTTCATCATACGGTATTTCATAACTGTTCTTATTATTGTTTTTCAATTTTAAACAATATAATTATAGTAAAATTTCAGTTTAATCAAGGTCTGTCAGGAAAAGGAATACCATTCTATTCGACTAGCTAATGAATAGAGACTTTTCATTTTTTGGATATGTTTTACTGATGATTAGTTTCATTTTAAGAATGTAAAAAAATATTAACATCAATTACTATTAATTTTGGGGATTTGGACTCCTAAAACTATGATAAAATATCGTCTGGTATATATCAGAAATCATCTACTTAGCTTCCCAGATACCATCCAGATACAGTACTCTCTCTATTCTTTTTCTATGTAAGCTTACGAAAAAACGAATCGAACAACCGGAAATATTTGATGATTTATTTTTGATTGATGTGTTTGTATAGAAAATAAGTGAACTTCTATTCACCCGAAAGAATACTGCCATGTTAAAAAATAATGATTATATAAAACATTATCCACAAAACTCAACTAAACGATCATTTCTTGATGAGTTATGACAACTATGCACATTCATTACGAAACTACTTTTTCGCTTGTTTGGAATGGAGAGAAAGTTAATGTCAGTCATTATTCGTCATTCCTTAAAATTAAAAGTAAGCTTAGCAAAAACTGAACATCATAAATTTGCAAAGTCTCATCTGCCATCGTGTTATGCCCAGATGACATGACAATTGTATATGAAATAATTCACAATTTCATTATTATCGAGCAGTTTTATAATCTTTCTGTTATATTAAAATTATATATAAAATTAAACTTATCTAAGTTATCCAATGTACATATTTCAAATGTTCAAAAGGTTAAGAATATTGTCTATATAAATATATTTATAATTTTAGAATATTTTGAATTATTATGGGTGACCGCATTTTACATGCTTCAGCATATAAAATAAAATTATCGCATGTTCCTATAATTGATATCTCACTATCTCCTTCACATCAAAATTGTACAAATATAAATAATAATTTTGATTATAAAAAATTATTTATATATGCAATTGCTTGTTTTTTATAATAACTTGTAAAAAAAATCTATTGTTTCTCACGAATTCTCATATTTCAAATAACGTTTAAAACATTTAAATTATTTTTAATATGTTATGAATAAATGTAAGAAAATACTTACTAACTGAGAATAAATGGAATTAATTTTGACTTAGATAAATAGAATTGTGAAAGTTTTAACTTCAATAATTTTTGTAAATTATAAATATGGCACAATAAAACGATGCCATAAAAGAATTTATTCATAAAGGAATCGTTGATTTTTAATTGTTAATATCTAAAAAAAAAAGATTTCGGTTCGTTTCATACATATTTATTAGTCTTTCAATATCTTAAAAAAAGAAATGTTTCGAATTTTATTGAAGAAATATCAAATTTATTGCATATTGTACGAATTATCACGAATTCCAGATTAGTGAAGTCAGAACAAAAGGACTATTCTAGAGGGTATTGCATTTAAAATTTTTTCTGTTACTTTTGCGCTTTTGGAAAATATTATAAAAGCACTTTAGTATGCCTATAAGTATGATTTTTTTTCTGTCTGCAGTCACATTTTTTGCTTGTCGTTTAAAGAAATAATACTTTAATGTTTAATAATTTTTGTTAGAAGTTTATTAAATAAGGCAATAATGCATTTGTTTACTCGTTTATATTTAGTTCATTTGAATTTTTATAGGCAGAATATGTTTATCTTTTTTTTACATTTGTAAGATTTATGCAAGCATGTAATTATTGCATTAAATAAATTTTTTAAACTACACTATTATTTAGTGATTTTCATAATGCTTATCTTCATAATTTTCTTAGCATTTAGTGATAATTTCATCTGAAGAGAATTATAGAATTACTATAAACGTGGATATAGGTTTATATAGAATCGATCTTAACAAGTTTAAATTTGAATATTTTGAATATATAGCCAATATATTAAATCATATTGTAAATATGTTTATAATGTTTTTCTTTGCAATTTTAAATAATTCTGATGTCAAATCATTTAATTTACATTAAATTTTAATTAATTATATTAGATAATGTTTGGTTGTCATTTCTTAAATACGTTTAATAACTATTGAAAGATTTATTATTCATAATACAGTATTAATCCAAATTATTGTATTTATTTTCATTTTTTTTCTCAGTAGCAAAAATTACAAAGGTTGTGTTATTCAAAAATAATAACATTTATCTTACTTTATTGAAAATAAATATTGTCTACTGCTTGATAAGCTTATAATAAACCTTAAGTGAAAAGATTATCAGAACGCATGAATATACCATTTGTCAAGCATAAGGATTCTAAAACCAATTTATCAATATCGGATTTTCTTCTTATTCTGTTTCCACAGTTTTTTAGATCCTTTTCAAGGTCCATGGTTATTGCCTTCTTCAGTTTTATTTTATTTTATTTTTTACTTTCTTTTATCGATCTTAAGTGTTTTACCAAATCGATAAGGTTAAGGAATAATTCTTTGATGTGTTTCGATACCCGTTGCTGCCCTTAACAACAAAAAAGAAAAGGCAATTTAAACAATAAATCTTTATTGCTTGAAGCCACTAAAGATTAGCATTGCCTTATTTTCTATTAAGGATTTTAGTTTTTTGTTGTTTTATTTATTTTATCATTTTTATTAGAATTTTCCAAGTCTTATCGGAATATTTTTTTTTCCTTCACGATTTAGGCTCTCAAAATTAAATTGTGATTTATGCAATTAATTTAATTAATGTTTGAATTACTTAACATCAGAAAAGATTTCTTGCCACTTGCAATCAACAAAATTATTATTATTAAATATTTTTAAATAACAAATTATTGAGCATTAAAAGTTCTTGACTGTTTAAAAGCTTAATATTCATCAAAATAGTTTAAAAATAACTTTGATTTTCTTTAAAATAATTTTATAATTATCTTAAAGAACAAATAGAGTCAAAAATAATATGTTCCAACTATTTATATTTCTTACAAAAGCATAGTTCATCTCAATATTTTTGAATTCGACATTTTATTTTGCTTTAGTTCTGTTGGAGAAATTTGCACATTTAATATTAAATTTCAAAATTAAATTCTAAATTTAAACTTATATTAAATTTATGAAATAAAATAGTTCTGAGAGTATGTTTAAATTATTTTTCTAATCTTATTTTATGCGATAAGCTTACGGTTACTAATTTTTACTGTAATAGATAAGAGATACATTGTCAAATTTTGATGTTTCTTCTTAATATTTTTTCATTAACTTATTATATATATATATATTAATATGAATTTCATAATTATTAACTAGATAAGAATAAGTGCAAACTGCTCTTTCTTTTCTTTTCTTTTTTTTTTGCGAATTTTTCTCTGGAAGAATATCATCTAATGATCTTTTAAAAACGTGTCCCTATTTGACGAAATTACCTCGCTGTCAAAAGTAATATCGCAAAGAATTTAGAATCTTCAAGAAATGTCCAAAAATCGAATTTATTGGCATGTGATCCTGTTTAAAACTGCAAAACCTGTTCGCACGATCTTTCTGATTGATGGACAGTTAATGGTTCTTTTTCAAACTTTTTCAATGGATATAAAAATCCTTCATTCTTGATATTTACAGTTTTATAGAAAATATGTCTAGTTTTAGTCTGTACTTTTCTTGAATTGAAAGTTACATATGTTTCGACACTTTTCTTCAAATAACTAAATTCTTATTTTTGTCCGAGATTATTTTAAAAGATAAATTTACTTTATAATAATAATAAAATAAAAAACTATGAAATGTTTCCAAGAAAATATAAAAATATATTTTACAAACGATATAGAAAAATTTTCTAGATGAAATATCTTATTTATAAAATAATATTTAAAAAATTTTAAAAAATATTACAACGAAAATAATCGGTGTTATTCTATAAAATGTCAAAATTTTAATAAACAAATCATTATTTTGAAGATAAATTTAAGATTTAATATAATATTGCATTTTTACTTTCATATGATATCGTTCCACAGTTATATTTATGCATACAGTAAACTAATCAAAATTTATGGACATTTAATTCGCATACTAATTAATATATTTAAATTAACTTTCATGTTAATCATTATTAATTTATCTTAAATCTATTTAGCAGCTAAAATAACAGACACACAATTTTGAATTTTGTATATCTGTTATTGCATTCTTTTCGACTAAGTTACATATGAAGTTGCCTATAGTTTTTAGAATTTATTCACACATGCAGTATTAAGTTTTACTATGTTTCAGATACTAAAATAGAGAATGTTATTGAAAAGATAAATGGTAAAGCATCTTACACAACAGAAAGATTATTTTCGAAAGTAAAACGTGAGAAGTGTCACTCCTGCAAAACATTTTAAAAATCGGATGAAGAACATATTTCGCTTTTTCTATAGAACGTAAAATAGTGAACATGCATTTCTTTAATCACTGATGCATCTCTATAAAATCCCTAAATACTAGTATAGTACTAAAACTGAAATAAGTACTCTATAAGCTTTCTTTTTACGTAATAATTTTATTTATCCTAATTTTGTAGTTTAAAAATAAATATATATATTTTTGTGATAGGATCACGATTTATAATTTAAATTTTATATTATAACTATACTGTTATTTTAATTCTTATATTTCACGAAAATTTAATTGATTTAGAACGCTAATTAATATTAATTTCTAGCTATAATATAAATTCGCGATAAAATTTTATATTAATAAATAATTTGATACTTTTTATGCTTAATTAATGAACCTTATTCGGTAGTTAGTTATATTATATTTTCGTTAATTAATGAAAGTCTATTATAAGTAATGTAATGAACCTTGATATTTAATATCAAAAAGAAAATGTATATATATATTGAGACAAAGCTTAATAAAGCTTAACAACCTCTAAGTATTAAAAGAGATAAAGCTTAAAAAGAACATACTTTCCTCAGAATTGATATAATTTTAAATATAAGTAATTCTACAAGGAACTATTTTCAAACTTTCCGAACCTGTCCTTTATTTTGGCATAATTAAAAATATAGTATATGGTACCAAAATATAACATATATTGTCACATATTATTCAAACCAATTTCTTCAGCATAAATTCTATGTTGAATGTCATAAAGTAGTTCTACAGTTATCATAAGGAATCTCATAAGTTTGAATGTCTGCCATTTTTAAATGGGTAAATTTACAAATTTTTATCTTATTTCACATTCGACTTTAATGTCCTGATCATCCTGCTGAATTTTATAAAAATCAGCAAATAGTTCAAAAGCTATTAGAGAGAAGCATTCGAATTTTAAAGTCCCACCATTTTTAAATAATTAAAGATAAAGAATTAATTGATATTATCGAAATCGTCTTCAATGGCTTGACTTTCCTATTGAGTATCATAAAAACCATAATATTTCATCTATTTAAAAGAATAAAGTTTTTTAAAAGTTTGAATGTCTGCCCTTTTTAATTTCTGAAGTTAGAGGATTTTTTCTGCCGTGAGTTTCAGCTTTTTTCCATATTGTATAAATTAAATAACAGGACATTTCCTTGCCCATCACAGACTATCCACATCCCAAATATAGTAGCCGTCAGGTGGAGGATGGAGTCCAATGAACCGTGCCCGGACCCCTCTTGAAAAAACTGGAGGTGTAGTAACGGGAATTAAGCCCGGATCTCCAGGGCACAAGTACAGTACACCAATACGCTTCTATCGCGGTCATCCAGTAACGAAGTTAGAGAATTAAATAATGCGAAGTTAAGGTTCGGATCATTTGATGGCAAAATATCAATATAAAATTTAATAAAGATCTACGGTACTAATTAGTTCAAAAGTTATTAGTTAGGGGTATATAAGCAGGCAACAAATAGGTGATCAGTCTTAAATACCTTTTTCTTTCGGAAAGTAGGTTAATAAATCGGATCCACGAATGAACTGGAGAGACTTTAATGTTCTCTTTTATATCATTCCTCTTAAATTTTCTAACATAACATTAGTTTGATTCACATTTTAATCGAATTAGTTATTTCTGAAAGGGAATAATTCACGAAAAATCTCAAATTCCATTTTTTTACAAACAGATAAGTTTAAAGATAATTTCATTCTAAAATGAAATGAGACTAGTTATAGATATATAAAATTACTTCATAGTACTCCCATTATACATCGATATATTAGAGAAAGTCGGTCAATGATGATATCTATTCCTAAAATACAAAACTTTACTGTACGAAAATTTAATTTTTATTCAGAAATAATAATTCACATTTTCGATTGAATGAAATTCATAAATGCTATTGGAATTCGTTAGAAAACCCAAGTGGAGCTTGCAAAATATTGAAATTAATCCAAAAGAGATCAATATTTCTGATGCAATAAGAGAAAAATTCATAAATGGAGATACAATATCCTGTATAGATATTATATAATATATATTATTCAATAAAAAATCTGAATTATTAAAAATGATCAATTAGAACCAGTATCATTGACTAAATAAGAAAAAAAGCCTATTCATAGGAGGTTAGATAATACCTCATATAAATATGATTTAGCTGAAATTTACGTGTTATTGTAATCAAACAAAGAAATAAGTTTGTTCAAAATGATAAATAAACGATGTAAAAATTAATGGAAAGGGTCAAATAATTGATTTATTAATATTTATTTAATTGCTGCATTAAATTAAAGATTCTGAAGATATTTGATCAAACAAATAATCATTTTATATATGATTTATTATGTTTTGTCGTCAATCAACTGCTATATATATCAATATATATAGGTTTACATCAGAAACCGAGTAATTCACAAATTCAAAATTTTTGACTAATTAATGCTGGTATGTAATATAAGTAAAATGATTATATTCACGGTGGTCAAATTGTGGTTTCAATGTGACTCCATAACATGAAAGAATAGTTAATATGGAACAAATACTTATTTAATTTAAAAAAATAACATATTTGTAATTTGTTCATTTACTGTAAAAAGTAGTATGCATTTATAGAAATAAATGGGTGGAAAATATATAATAAATAATTTTTGAAACATTGTTAAAATTATCGAAAAAACTGATTGCGGCTCTCAAGTATTTGAGATTCTCTTATGTGGCTCGTAGTGATATGAGGTTTGGTTAGCCCTGAATTATATTGATATAATTCAGGAGTGACCAAACTTCATGTCATGAAAGTTTGGTCATTCCTGAATTACATCAATATAATCCAGGATGGCCAAACTTTCATGACATGATTTTAATTCAGGAATACAGTTTAGCATGTCATCTATAAAATCATAAAAAAGTTTGATTCATTCTCATTCAGGAATAACTAATTCAATTGTTTTATGTGACTTTTGGTGAAAAATAAAGTATTTATTCATTAAATAAAAATAGGATTTGTTTTATTTCAATATAGCAGATCGAATAAAAAATATCGTCGACGAGTTTCATTTAGTTTCTTTAATAAACTGGATTTCCGA
Source organism: Androctonus mauritanicus (assembly GCA_011317285.2). NCBI lineage: Eukaryota > Metazoa > Arthropoda > Arachnida > Scorpiones > Buthidae > Androctonus > Androctonus mauritanicus. Next base: position 11,676 of record WUQG02416349.1, on the reverse strand, counting down.
AATTTTATCGGAGTAGTTTTAAATACATAGAATACTCGTATAGACATGTCGAATTTTTAATATTTATGAAACCGAAAAGTATCACAAATATCTAAATACTGTATTAAAAATTTATGAAAGCATATTGAATGATTCAATGAGCTTTTATAAATTTATTGAATCTAGCCATCTTTAATGCAAATCATTTCGCATTTTTCAGTCGAAAATCTTTATATAGTTTTTCCTCAATTCAAAGATCCTATTTATACTATATTTTATTCGTTAATTCCTCTAGGTCTCTAAGTAAATTAATGTAAAGAACTATTTTATTATTGTTAGATTCTATTATCGTCAAAAGCGTTACGTTTTCCTATTTAACTCATTCATTAAAAGAAAAAAGGACTCTCTAAGTTTTAATAATTAAGAAATGTAAATGAAAAATTTAGTTTATCTTAAAAGTTTTAATCAATTAAACTATAAGATATTATAGAATCTGAAAGATATAAAAGAAAATAAACTGAAAATATATTTTCTATAAGTTCTCCCGCTGCGTCGATATCATTTTGGAAGCAGTGCCTGAGGCTTTCCATATACAGTACAGTAATAACAATTCTACTTTTTATTCTTTCGTTGAAGATATTTTCAAATCTTCATATATCATGTAGCAAAACAGAATAATTTTAGTTCCCTTTTTTTCAAATTTTAAGAAACTTCTGTAATGAATAGTCTATTCTACAAAAATATCACTTCTATTGTTTTAATCGAATTTCTATCATCTAAACTATAATGTAATAATTAAATTTAATTAAACTGAAAAATAAAATGCATTTTAAAGATAGTTTATATAAGTTATATATAATGTAATTATTTTCAAAACAAAATAAATTTCGATTAAATAAATTTTAAAAAATGCATCTTCCAGGAATTTTAAACTTTATTTAAATGCTAAATTATATGTTACAAAAACTGATTTTTTTAACGAAAATATCTTATTTTAATTAAAGTAATTAAAAAAAGAATAACTATTTTCTTCACTTTTACTATTACTACTATTAAAAATATTAATTTTTTTTATGAAGTTTTAATAAAAATGCTAATAATTCTACGAAAAGGTAACAAAAATATTTAATTTTTTAACTTATTCACGTATAGTGTATACAATTATACACATAACCTATTTTCTACTCTCCATTCCAAAATGAAAGAAACGATGTATAAATTAAATATATCCATCTTCTGTCGATACATCTCCAGTAATATTTTTCAATTTAAATTTAAATTCATATTTTTTTTTTCTTTCTAGATTCTCACTAGAGAACTAATCATATTCAAAATGTATGAATTCAGAATCATTAGAAAGAGTCTTATGATCGATTCGTCTATCATTATTAACTTGTTATCTAATAGATAAAATGTTACGTAAAGAAATAGTTTTATGTTATTAAACACCAGAAAAGAAATTTTTCATTAAAAAGTAGTGAAATTTGATTACTGTTTTCTATAAATCTCCATATCCAATTGAATTTATTATATACTTTATTAATTATAATTAATATTTCTTCATTCTTTATAAATCTGAAAAAATATGATCATTGAATATTAAATTTATGTTTTTAATTTTGGAATGAAAATAATTTAGTATCAATAAGCACGGCTAGAATAGTACAAAATGTAGATATCGTTCTAAATTTTACTTGGATATAAAGTTGTTTAGCTTGTAAAGCTTTAAATTTTGTTTGAGATTGTATTCTATTTGATGTAACTTGTAAGTGAATTGAGTCTTTAGCTATTTTTGTTTTAAGAATTTTTTTTTGAAATAGGAAAATTTTAATACACACACTCACACACCGTTCAATTTTGCTATATATCCCGATATCGGCACAAAACAACTCTGCTCTACTTGAATGAATTTTGATTGAATTCCAAATAGAATATCCTTTACATCATATATAGACTATCGTGATATTTTCTATTTTTGTCAAAATGGAATATTTAGGATCCCCAATTTATATACGATTTAAATATTTATTGGTTGAACTAAAATGCAGATGTTTATATCACCTCAGTTATTTGTTAAAACGGTCATATATTTTTTTATCATGCCAAATTTAAATATAGATCATAATTTTTGTACAAATTACTATTATTTTAAACTGTGATAAAGTGCCAAATGGGTATGATACGATTCATATTCATGTTTACGCTATTAGTCGACATTAAAACTTCAATTTTTGTTTAAAAATAATTTTTTTTTTTTCCTCTTTTCCTCGGATCCTTTCGATTCTAATCAAAATATACGCATTACTGATATTATTAAAATTAAAAACTGAAATAAATGGAAAGAAAATTAATTTAGATGTCTGTCGTTCAGATAATAAATTCGAAATAATTATATTAATAATTTAGATTCTGAAAAATGCAATCTAATCATCGTATTTATTTCAAAAAATGAAAGATCATAAAAAAATGTGATTTCATTAATGACTTAGAATATGCGTGTTTGTTATTATGGAGAAATTAATTTGAAAATATCGTAGAAACTTAAAAAAAAAGTAACTGAAGTATCATATGATCAAGTAAAATAAAGAAAACTGTATTGTGAAGCATTATTAAATAAAATAAATGTAACAAATATCAAATATTCTAACATATTTTTCCCATTTTATCTTAACTTATGTAAGTGGGTAAGGATATCATATCAATTTTACGAAATTTGTTTTTTTATAAACCAAATTTAGAAAACAAGTTATCAAATTGCTTCAAATTCCCATCAATTTTGCGTCAAAATTTAAAAATTCCACTCAAATTACCACCATTTTTTTCTATAGAATTCATGTATTTAGTAGGCCTACAGGTCTATTCTATTATGGACATTAAAAATTATTTTTAAATCCAAAAATTATTTTTTTATGTCCATAAGAGATTCAATGGAATTCCAGAGAGTTAAGCTTTTTGAATTGGACCGGTAATTATGAAAGTGATGTAAGTCATTTTAGATAGCTTGTGAAAACAACAGTTTTTCTTATTAATAAAATACGATTACGAAAAAGGATTTATTTTGCAAGAGCAAAAACATTTACTTTTTGTTTTTATGATCATAGAAAAATTTTTATGATCTTAAAAAATATTTTATAATCCCAAAAATTAAAATATTTAAAGCAAAAAATATATGACTTAGACCACTGTCATAATTACCGGCACATTTATAGAATGCAATTTCTATCAATTCTGATTTTAATTTAAACATTTTCTCATTCAGATATTTTAATTTTCTGACTGTTCTTATATAGGCGTGATCAACAAGTCAATCGCGGATGCTTTCTCAATAGATCGCAGAACAATCTGAATTTCTGCTTATTTATCACGTAAAACGTCACTCACATTTCGGTGAGATATATTGTGATCTTTGATATACAGTATTACTCTCACATATATCGCACTAAAGTGAAAACTATGCCATGAAATGGAAGGAGCTCCTATGATATAAGCACAGTCCTATGATGTTTCCTTAACAAGAACTCGCGACTACATTTAATATACGAAAGTCGATCGCAATAACAGACAAGTTGTTATATAGGATCATTAAAGGAGATTCCAGATTTATTATCTCTTATCGAGATTTCGCATCGTGGCATTGATCTCCAAAGCAGAGAGGAGACAATCTGTCTTATGAGAACTTGAAATTCAGAAAGGATATAATGTCATACGAAAACATTCCTAATCCGATAAGCCACATCTACGAAAAAAAACTGCAGAATTATCAGGCGATATACGTTATCAGTTTCTAGCACGTCGAACATTTTTCGATTTATTCCGAAAATTTTTAACTGTTTTAATAATTTTTTTGTTTTCTTTATATTTCTATTGTAGTTTGTTAACAGATGTGACTCATTTGTAAAATACTAATTGTACCGATTTCATATGCATAATGTCTTACCAACATAAAGAGTTTTGAAATTAAGTTATATTTATAGTTTTAAAAATATAACAATTTTGTTTGGTCACAACAGAATAAATTTATAAATCTACTCGAGGGAATTTTATATATTTACAATAACAAATGGAAACAAATAGAATAAGTAGGAAGAATAAAAGATTCTTTTCATCTGTCTTTCTAGTTTGAAGTACAGTATAAAGTTCAGTAGTCATCTTAGTTTAGGTTACATGTTTCCTTTTCGGCAGCATTGAAGATATTTTTGTTTCTTGTGTGGAATGAATGTTTAGTTTCATCTTTTATTTCCTATATAATATATATATATAAATGAAAACAGTTTTGATTTACATTTTGTTGTAAATCTTTTGCTTAATTTAATGTATTCATGTGTTCAATAATTAGATAAACTGGGTTAGTTTTATAACTATTATAATGTAAAATTTTAAGAAAAAAAATAATGCCTGTATACTGCCATTATAAAAACATGGATTTACAATGCATATAAAAATGCATTTATCTAAAAGTACATTTTTATATAAAGAAATTCGCTATAAAAACAATCTCTTTCCATTCGTTTCTTATTTGAACAGCAATTAAATTATAAAATTTCCGTAAAGTGCGGATAATTTCATTTGATTTTAGCTAGTAATTGTGGAGAATAATACGGGTCAATATCATCATTGTAAAACGAAATAGAAGACTTTTCAGCTAACAAACTTTTACTTCAAGCGGAGTGCTATATACCCATTCAATAGAAGACTATTGACCTGCGATAGGAAAAACCAGGAAGTTCTCTTAGTCGAGATTTCAATCAGAAATCCAACCAGACGGTGAAGGCCATCGCCCTTTCTGTAACGGTTCAATAAAATAAGCATAATACCAAAATTAAACAATTACTTATTAAAAATATAGAGTTTTCTTTGATTAAATCATAATTTCACATATGCAATAATTTTTATTTTTGCAAGAAAATAATACTGCGCTTATATCTCGATTCGTCTTAATTTACACGAATATACACAGATTATTATTCCTTGTTTATTTTAATTAGCGAAAAAATTAAGAAAAATGCAAACTTATTTGTTGGATTCTTTCTAATTATACTAACTAATAAAAATAAATTACTACGATATTTTAACTGATAATTTGTAGATTTAAAATAATTCTGCATTAATGTCAAAACTTTCTATGTTATATAAAAACACATAATGATAAAGTCTAGCAACCTACATTTCTCTTTAGCATTCGATTTTCTTTCTCCTATACACGTTAACTGTTATTATACATTTGACCTTGTAGTAGTTTTTCCTAGGCAAAATGTTATTTCTAGCGATATAATAATAATTTAATAATTATTATGGAGCCAGAAATAACTTTTTGCGTAGGAAAAAGCGCGAAAAGGTCAAGTCATAATTATTATTATTTTGGCGACATAAACATTATTTATGTATTTTTAAAGTATTATAATTTAATAAATAATAATAATAAACTTTCGTACTATGGTATATATTTGAAACAGATAATTATTGAAACACATTTAAAAAAATGCCATTTTTTAATTAAAATGTCAGAGGTAGGAACAGCTTCACACTGTTTATTTTACGTCAGCTACATTGTAATTGGTAGAAAATTTATTTGTTTTTTATTATAGTATAGTGTTTCTATTTATTATTTTATTAAACGTTTTTCTGTTATAAACATTTTAAATATATTTATATCATAAATTATTCATATCTCTAGTGATTACGAAAGTAACTATTAGAATATTTGATTAATTAAAAAAATTTGATTTGAAGTTGCCATCCGAGTGTTTACTTTTTCTTCAAATTATCTTTTGATATTTAATTAATTAAAAAAACAGGGAAGAAATATTATTTTTGTTTGAACTAGATAAAATTTTAAAAACTTCATACAAAAGAAGGATTATCTTTGATATTTGAAACTAACTGAAAAAGAAAAAAAATTTTATCTTTTGTCGAGAAATATCCTTTCTTTGTTAAATATAAAATTTTACTTCGTAAGAAATGTTTAAATCAAATAAAAATGATATTGTTAATAAAGGATTGTTATAAAAATTATAAATTAATAAGATTTTCGTTAAAAATAGTTAATAAATCAAGCAGTAAATATTCTATTTAGCGGATTAAAAATTTTATTTTAATTAATTTTTAATTAACGAAACAAACTTTTCAATGCATAACACGAATTTAATTCATTGGACATTCAACGTAGTTTTAAATATTCAATCGTGACGACAATGATGTTGCTCTAATTATTCATTAAGATTTACATTCACACCCCCGTAATTGAATCGAAACACTAAACTTATTTCGAAAATTAATAGTAATAAATGAACTGGAAACTCAGATTACGTGTATATGTATACTATATTTCATAAAATTAGATTTACGATATTAAATTACATATAAAAACTTCATAGTAACTATTATTTACATCAGATAAAACGATTATCATAATAAAATACAGCTGTGTAATTTTTGTGACTTTTAACCTTATAACATTCCGTGAATGGATTCAATTTTTATAAAAGATATTTTTTTACTCAACCTTTACTCTTCTCTTCATATACCTATATGAAGCAAGTTTGTAAAGAGATGAATCGATTACATGATCCTTTATCGTCATTCCGAATTTTTTTCTAAATTGGAAATATTCAAAACGGGATCTTTATTACTGTCGTAATAATAGTAACCAGATTTCGATCATTCTCAACAAACATAGCCCACTAATGAATTCCAATATGTAAGAATTTCATACAAATCGGTTAATATTTACGCCAGATATTGATTAATCTCCTGTGGATAAATATTCTCTTATTACATTAGTAATATTGATCGTATAGGGAATCATTTACAATTGGTTGATCCTCTAGTGGTTCTCAATAACATATGTGAATTTCATTAAAATCTGATAATGCTTATGCGAGATATCTCATTGACAGATACACGGCGGCCATATCTAATTCAAAAAGTGTTTTTATTCCATTCTGGAATGGAAAGACTGGTGTGAAATTCAAAAGGACTCAAATCAGAACATTTCTGTTTGTCTGAGAAACTATATTTTGTCTCAAAATTCCATAAAAATCCTATATGTTTTAAAATATGATTGTAGTGAACCAATTTTATAAGGATTTATGCCCATATTCGATCTTTATAAATATTATCTAATCTATATAGTATGAGAATCTATATCATATTAATGCAGTAATAACTCGCTTTAACAGATTAATAAAGGAAGAAGTGCCTGTTAATGCCAAAAATCCGAATGTTTATATGACGATATACAGAATATATGATCGAATCACATAATAACTAATGCAGTACATTAGGAACACCATTATACACGTATCTACTGTATTATTCTGTTTAATGGTGTTCTGAATAGTATTCTCGTAGTAACTATAACAGCAGTGAAAATAATAAAATAAACAATACTAAATATTAAATACAATATATTAAAATAAACATCTTAAAAATAGAGCGAAGAATTTTCCGCTCTATTTTTAAGATGCCAATATGATGTTCAGTTTCGAGATAAATGAATTTTTAAGATGTCAAGATGGATTTATATTTAAGGAAATATGGACAGTTCTCATTATTTTCGAATTCATTAAATTGAGATTTTAATGTTTTTTTTTTCCGGACCATCATGTCTAAAATAGCATTCAACTGGAAACTCCACAATATTTCAAACAGCATCTCTATCTAGTTCAAATCTTGAAAAATCTTTGTGAAATTTCTTAATTTTTAATCGGTAATAACCCAATTAAATTAAAAATTAGTAGAAATTAAAAAAGTTAAAAAATGAATGATGCTTTTGAATTGTTTAATAATCAATAGCGAAAGACAGTAACTGTTTCATAAATCCTTACTTTACTGTTAAAAAATAAAGGTTAAAAATAATGACTGCTATTTTTCTCTAACTTTCCCATAAAAAAGCATTCATCGAAAATGTATAATAATAATTTGCTAATTTTCATGCCATTAAAAATTGAAAAAGTTTAATTTTTTGTTAATCTTAATCTCTAGCTTCTTATTTGAATAATTAAGAATGAAATTGATTATGTATATAATTAAAGGTTATTAAATTTTTATTCTTAAATTTTTTTTCTTTTTATTTAAATTACTATTAATCATATCATTTTTTGGAAAAAGAATACTATTTTATATTTGAAGACTTTTTTAACCCTGGTTAAAGTATTTTCTTTACACAGTACGATAGGCTAATACAGACAGCTTACTTCCACCTTTCAGTTGATTAAAAATGAATAAAAAGCCATTTAACGAGGATTTAAGTTGTTTAATTTTACAATTAACTAATTATACCACCAATTTTCATTCCGAATTAAACTTTAATTGAAATACAAACAGTAATTTTAATTAATTTTCAATTCAACTCAAAATCGTACGATAATAGTAACCGATATTTAATTTTGTTGATTAAAAGCATTAAAGGTAAAATATAAATCGATATTTTTAATTTGTGATTTCTATTTTCCACCGCAATTTTCTGAACAAATAAAAGGATTAGAGAGACGTTTTAAAAGTTATCAGTCGGAACTAAAAGCTTGAAAAGAGGTCACGACCTCTTTTATTACGATCACATTAAAAACTTATTGTTTTTACAATCGTTATTAGTTTTCAAGAGTTATTATTTAATTAACGAATTGTTGTAAATAGAAAGATCATATGGATCTATGTTCTTAAAGTGGTATGAAGAGGAGAATGCATTATTGCAAAAACCATTACTAATTCTGTATTATAATGAAATGCCAACATCAATATCACGAAAAAAAAAAAAAATAGAAAGATTGTTGTTTGATAGTCGTTCAATCCTTTAATAGCATATATCTTTGCATAACATATTTTATATATATCGCATCCGTTTATATCATTATTTTGTTGCTAAAATTTTCGTATATAAACTTTGATAGTGCCACTTATGGGATGCTATCAAACATTGCTTACATGTTGCTATCAAAATAACAATTCTTGTCTGATTAAAATCATGACATATTGCTAGATTTTAGTAGACAATTAAAGTATATATTCTGTAGTGTTTCAGATACCAAATTTGAAGAAAAGTATTTATCATCATTAACATTTTTAAAACTGAAAGTACCCTGACATTGAGATCAATGTCAGGATGCTTTCAGTTTAAAATAAACTTGCAATGCAAATAACAGGATCTTAATTTTCTCTTATTTACTAATTTTCTGGTCATATGTAAATATTATATTTTAAATAACATCATACTTAAATATATCTTTAAACACAATCTTCAACTTCAGTGTAGTTTCTGCGTAAAGTTCGTTTTAATGGATATGCCTAAATATGGCCCTCAGTTATAATAAATTACAAGATTTCTCTGTAACCGAAATACTAAAGTTATTAAAAGTTAAAAAATAAAAAGACAAAACAAACTTCCTTAGTGGATTTTTCTAATTAATTATACTGTAACACTTGATCAAAAATATTTTAAGTGCATCTGTTGCTATTTATGATCCATAAATTTTTAAAGCATGGTATAATTATTTCACATTTTAAAGAATATAATTAAAAAAAAGGTGAAATTGGATATACAATAGTCTGAAAAATGATAAACAGTAGAGTTTTTTAAAAGGTAATAAATTAAAGCTGACTACATTTTTTAAAAAAGCTTGTATTTTGAAAGACCCGTCTCAAAGTTTGCATAGAATATTCATGAACGGAACTACTTATACGGCTATTTAATTTTTTTAAAATATCTTATCTTTGTATATTATTAAACGATAGTCAGTTTTGACCCAATTTTTACACCAACAAAAATTTTTTGCGAGCATTTTATATTCTAAGGTTTCGTATTTGACATTTAACTTGGTGACATACATACATAAACACCCCTTTGTTAAAGTTGCCAAGTTGTTGAATGTGTTTCATTATATTAATTTTTTTAAAAATCGTTTATTTGAAATTTTTAAAGTGGGGAATAAGAATGAAATCATTAATTCCATAACCTAGAAGAAATAAAGTCTGTAGTTGTTGATAGAAACTTTCGGTATTTTCTTCTAATATATCGAATTTTCTTTAAGAAAATCTTGAAGAAGAAAAGGAGGAAGAAATAAAAAAAAAGTCATTTTGAAAATTCGAATAAATCGATTATAGTGGAAATATTGTTCAAATGTATTGTGTTTTATTTCATTGAATGGTTAGGTCCCTCACTCTATACAAACAATGTAAGACAACTTTTGTGACAACTAGAAGTTATAAAAAAATATTTAGAAGTGGGTCAAATGAAAAGTCGTGCAGACAATTTTGACCAGGCATCAATAAAAAGATGAGTCTTATCAATATTATTATTGCTGTTAAAGGTTAGAGGTAATAAATAACCACATGCATCATTTTTTTATAAAATTCAGTTTTAATATCAATTTTTTATGAATATCTTTAAAAGTCTCTTTCCAAATAAAAAATTCATTATATATTTGTTAAAATTAATTTTATTATTCATATAAAAGCATTATATTTTATTCAATTAAAATAATATCTACTAAACACGATAATATGTTTATTTATGTTTAAATTTTTGAATATTGAATATTTTTTGCCAGGTAATAAAATAGGAAAAGCTAATATTATTTAAAATATTGTATATCACCAGCATGACAAGTTGGCCCCATAAAATGTTGGTTATTGTTTTTCGGAACTGAATGTCATATGTTTACGGAGAAAAAAGATAAAATATTTAAAGATACTCTCAAGATTTTCGAAATATTTATTATACGCAATTACCTTGCATTAATTCTAATCAAATGATAAATCTTTTAGGCGTTTCGAATTTAATTAAGTGAAATCTCTAGACAAATGTCATACGCATTGATGTCTCAAGAGACAAGAACAAGGTGCATTATAAAATAGCCGACATCTAACGAAACACGTGTTTTATATAACGTTAGGCCTATATGGAATAATAACGTCGATAAATAAATATTTTTTATTCGGTTTTTTTTAAATAAATAATTAAATTCGCTGGATCAATATAATTTATTTAAATTTTAAAATAGATTAAATAAGCTAACAAATTATATTTGAAGATAGATTTAACATCTATTTTTGAGATAAATTTTATTTTCTTTAGAGCTAATCTGCATACTTAACGAAGAAATTTATTTAAAAAATTTCAATTACATATTTTTATTATTAATTTCGTAAATTTATTTTGTTTAAACTCCGATATTGATATTCTTTAAGTTATTCTTAAACCAAGTTTTTCGATTTTCATTATTTATTAATTTATTCTGAAATTTAATTAATATTATTTTAAGGGAGATAAATTATTATTTTTATCATAATAACAAAAAATTTCGTATTGATTTCTAAATTTCTGCTGATAAAAAATTATCAGTTAATTGCATTAAGTCACTTAAAAAGTTCTATCTAATCCTAGCTTGCATTTAGATTAAATTTTCTGCTCTAAATATATTTTTAGTTTATATTTAAATAAAATTTAGTATATAAAAAGGAAGTTTTATAAATAATTATAGCTTTAAATGAATGAAATAATTAAATAGTAAAGCATTTTGCTTTATCATTTAGCCATTTCATTCATTTAAAAGCAAAAATCGTTAGAAGTATAGAATTAAATGAGAAAGCAGTATGTTTTCCCCTTTAACTATATACTTCAAGGATATTTTTTTTTTTATAATTTAAGCGCAACAATAAATTGTGCTTATACTTGTCATTTTATAGAAAAATATATCATCT
>WUQG02416338.1:0-15660 GCA_011317285.2 Androctonus mauritanicus | reverse complement strand
ACGAGGGACTAGTCGTACAGTCCGAAAACATTTTACCATAAATAAAATTTCTTTGCTATTGTGCTTGATTTATCTTGCATTTAGATAAAATTAAATAACCTATTAAAATAAATATTCAGAAAAATTAAATGGATAACTTATATAAATATTTGTTAATATAGTAGATAAAAATGATTTGTTATTTTATATATTATTAGAACATGGAATTTAATAGCCATTTATATGTAAAACAGTTACAATATTTTGTCATGTATTTTTTTTATGAGAAATGTTTTTAATCTGAAGATATTTTTGAATAAAATATTTATAGGAGCTTCCAATTTGTGCAAATTCAACTTTATATAAAAAACTTAGACACATAAAATATCTTTAAATTATAATTTATTACTTAGGGCACTGCTGCAAGTTTACACAATAATATTACATCAATGATTATAATACTACCATAATGATAATTAATACTACTATCTATAATATTGCTATCGCTAGTTAACTTTTGATAGTAAAGCTATTATTAAAACTTATAAAAACTGTTCTAATATGATATAAATTGTTCATGTGCATTGTTTTATAATAGCACAGCCTTAGCAATTGCAGAGTCAATTTAAACTATTTTTGATGGGGTCGCCTGGATTTAGGATTATTTCAAATTAGGTGTTAGGAATATATGTTATAATGTTATATTAAAAATTAAGTAATGTCAATATCTATATTAATTAACTTATAAAACATATTAAAACAAAATTACTGATATATTTATAAAGAAATATTTCTCATTTTCTATTCTGAAAACATTTATTCCTCTTTTCATATTTTATGGATAATATTACAAGACTGCTAAGTCTATATTAGAACATTGTTTGATCTTAGATAAAATATGATAAATTTTAATTTAAGAAAGCTCCTTTCCCTGAATACCACTGTGACTAGAATTGTTATTAAAAATATGTGTATAACAATAAAAATATTTGTCAATCCAGTAGTACATTCATTCAAAAAAAAAAGAAATTTCAGTCTTTGAAAGGCTTTCTCAGATATGAAGAAGGAAGAATGGCTTCAATGCTTTTATATCCTCAACAAACTTATAACAATTTAAATCTGTTAACTTTACAGATTTGGCAAGTTTGTCTTTCTAATGAGCTTGATATGCAAAAAGTTTATTTTATTGAAAAATTTCTTTAAAATATAAAATTAAATCATTATTGGAATGAATTTAATATAGCTACATATTTTGTAAAATTTATTTCAGTCTTACAGTTATCAAGTATGATACTTTTTAAATTCAGAAAAGTCTCAGTTTGTCTCTAAATGACATTTCTTACCTGTATAAACATGTCTATAGTTATACATTTTCTCCTTAAAATTTCTTATTGAACAAATTCAAGTGATCACACATGACTATAGCAAAATTAAGATTTAAATATTCACTGTTCTTCTTGATAATTTAATAGCATTTTAATATTCAGAAGCCATAAATATTGTACTTTCGTTTTGAAGTCCAAAAATTCAGTTAAATTCAATTAGTATAATATAAAGTGCTTGTTGAATTATTTATATTATATTAGATCATTGGCAAAATTATTTACTATTTTTTATTTTCAGGGAAAAGTCAAAATGATTAAATTTACTGTAAAACATAGTAAAATGCATTAAATGTCAAAATAAGCCTATAGACTAGATCAATAGACTGATATATTTTCCAAATATAGATGTATGAATTAAATTTCTCACAAGAACAAAACAGTACTAAAAATGATGAAATAACTATACATAATATTAAACAGTTCAGATAACATAATGCATAAAATATACAATGACGGATTCTGTAGTTGACATTTCTTACTTGTATAAACATGTCTGTAGTTATACATTTTCTCCCTAAAATTTCTTATTGAACAAATTCAATAATTATTTTTATGATTTGCTCTCTATTTTTTTTAAGAAAAACAATAAGATCACCAAAAATTAAAAAAGTGCCATTTGTGACTCACAAATTACAGGTCACAAATTCCAGTCCTGTTCTGCATAATATATGTTATTTAGAGCAAGTGCATGGATTCATATACGAAAATTTGAAATAGTAGTAGTTGGAAATCTTCACTAATTGGTCAATAATAGTCCAACAAATTGTTAAATATTTGCTATAATTAATAAATGAATGCTAATAATTTTAATAAATATCCAAATAATAACTAAAATTTGTCATCATAAAAATTGCATATGTGATATAGATAAATAACAAAAATGAAAACTATTATGATTGTTATCAGCAGTGTAAATGCAGCTTTAAAATTAAATATTTGAAGAAATCATTTTTATTAATTTTTTTAAATAAAATTTTTATTGAATTTGGATGAAATTTATTTTATTTAAAGTATCATTATAAGTTAAAAATTGAAATCTAATCATTAATCATTAATTCCTAGGGGATTAACCACGTATCTCCAGTGGCATCATAGTATAAATTTAAAATAATAATTATTAATAGATCGTTATTGCAAAAATTAATCACTAGGGGAAATTGAAATCTAACATGAACTATGCATTTTTTTTAATTTTATTATTAAAATAATTAGATTATAAAATCAAATCTGAGTTTCATTTCATGGATTTTAATGAAATACATAATTGCAACTGTAGAATTATTTCAAATTAGGGTAAGGTTGCATAAGTCGTACCTTTTAAATATTAGGCGTAATATCACACCAACTGCACCTCTTCTGGCAAAACAAGTTACTCCCTAGTCAACTCTAGTCAACCATATTGACTATGGAGTAACTCGTTTTTCCGGAAGAGACGCAGTTGGCGTGATATTACGCCTAATATTTAAAAGGTACGACTTACACAACCTTACCCTATATATTTATTAGGGTGACAATATGTTTGAAAAAACTTAAAATCTCAAGAAATGCATATAATCAAGTTGAAATGATCTGCAATCAATCAAAGAACTATTTCTTTATAAAATCTAAATAGTGACACTGTTTAACTTGCTTTTATTACTGCATTGTACTATTATTACTATGTTTCCTGGTAGTGAACAACTAAAATTAACTTTGTTAGAATTACAAGCTAGATTATATAGGTGCAATTTTTAATTATTAATAAAATGCAGCAATGCATCTATTAATTTTAATTGTTTATATTTTATTCTTATTTTTTATAATTCATCATGGAAAATTCCTTAAATAAAATGTATTTTGCAATAATAATAATCAAATGTAAAACAAACTATTACAATGAGAAAACCTATACTATTCATTATTGCCATAACTCTTGAATGCTAGCTTATTGCAGGCATTGTCAGAATGTCATGCAATATGAAAGTAAAAAGATGATCATCCTAATATTCTTAGTCAAACTTAAATAGTTAAAACTAATAATTTATAATCCAATAAAAACTTAAAACTAATTCTATTCACTTTCAAAATTATTTAATTTGATAGATTTCTAATCATAAATTTCATCCATAGAACAAAAATTTATTTATTTGTAGGAAATAAGATTTAATAAAGATGATTATTTTTTAATTATAAGTAGTTTTTAATTTTATATAATTATAATTTCAAAAAGAATCCAGTCACAAATTTATGTATTTCTTGATTATATGTTCTTTTAATTTTAATCATTCCATTCTTGTTCTGAAAATGAATAAAATATTAAATGTTTTTAGGCATTTTAGCTTTGAATATTACACATTCATATTTAACTTATTTAATTACATTTTTTCTTTTATTAAAAACAAATGAAAAATGAAAGTTGATATTTGTATTTCTATAGATTATTTCTTTATTGAAATGAAAATACAGTGCTGTATTCATTATGATATTTGGGACCAAGAATAAAAATACAAAAACAAGCTTTAAAGCCGAACCAAAAACTTTTTTTTTTTAAATACTATACTTATAAAACAAAGTAAAAAAAATTATGAAATTTATTGCAAAACTTATTTATTCAAATATTTTAAATTATCAAATGTTTTTTCTTGTTTTTATATATTAAATTTTTTAGCATTGCTAAACTTTTGGAATAGTTTTATTACGTTTTGTTCATTGCTAACATTTTAAATATATGTATATATTAAATGTTATTAATTATTGGTTGTGAAGTATATGTTATATATTTGTACATATTTTGCTTGGACATTCATCATTTCTTAATATTATTATTATTTTTAATTTGGCTACAAATTTAAATTAATTTATTATAAAAAATTAATATGTATTAAATTAAAAATTTCTAGATTTATAAAAATTATATCTTCAATTACTTTAAAATAATGCCATAAACAAAATTTTTCTGGTAATTTCCAGTCGTGGCAGAATTTAAAATTATTTTATTGGAAATATTATGTATGGTACGATATCTACAATGGTTGAAAAGTTATTCAGCCATAGTAATAATAATATAAATGAATCTGATAAGGCATTTTAGTACAATACTAAAAATATATATTCATAGATATTGAAAATTGTTACATATGTGCAGAGATCATCTGTTTTAATTGACGATGTTTCTGCATGAGATTCTATACAAGATAATTGTAAAAATATTTAATTTTAGGATGTTATATGTGAAAAATTTTAGCAAATTGCAATATTTCAAAAAAAAATTATAATTATATATATAATCTTTATATGCAAATTATTTCATAAATATATCTTCATTAGACGACAATTTAATTATTATTCTTATTCATCTAATGTTAGAATGAATTGGATTAGTAATATAATATATTGATTACCTATCTCTAGTAGTATCATTAATATTTACACAACCTGAAAGTTATTTCTACTAATATAATTATTAATACCTCAGTTCTTGAATGAAATAGTTATTTTAAACAAATTTCTTTTTCATACAATATGGCAGGTCACTTCTCATCATACAACAACATCAATTAAAAATTAAGCCATTTTAATAGGCTTTGCATATAAGAATTAGTATTAATAATAAAATTTCAGCTTAAATATTATCATCATCATTAGTTTAAACACAATATGTTAAACACTATATTAGTTTAAACACAATTTAAACAAATCAGATTTTAGATGTTTTTATAACTGATCATTTTATGCTGCAAATCAATATTTATCATTAACTATAACTTTTATTTTGTATTGCCTCCTGAAAATTTTCATCAATTTTTTATCCACCAATTAATTTACATAATCCCATTTTTTCATTTAAAAATTCTTATTACAATAGTATTACAAAACAAAACAAAAAAAAATATTAATAAATATTAGTCAAGAGAAATAATGATTAAATCATAAAAAAAGTTTCTTATTTTCCAAGTCTATGCACTATTGCATCATGCTTAATTTTTCTTAATTGATTCTTAATTACTTTTTAACTTTTTAATAGATTATGATGATATTTTCATCATAAACATTTAAATATAAAAACAAAATACTATTATAGGATGCACACTATTCTATGAGATACTCTAGTATGTTCAATCAAATCAGTTGTATTCTAATTTTCTATGTTCAGGAACAAAGAAAATTAGAATACGACTTTGTTTATTTGTTCCTGAAAGGATTAGAATATATTATTAGAATAAGTTTTATATTATCTTATAATAATGCTTTTATTTTTTTATCTAGCCAGCTTTAATATGATATTTAATATTTGAATATTTCAACAAATGGAATTTGAACATAATTTTGCATTCTTGCTTCAAAAATAGCAACTCAAAAATAAGCAATTTTCATAAGACCAAAAACGAAAAAAAAACATCAAATTTAAACAAACATAATACTAAAACAATTAAATAATTTATAATAGTTATTAAGTACTAGCTTGACATTAATTAGAAATCTATGCATACACTTAACTGTTTTAAGGTTATTTTTTCTTACAGAAAATGTTCATTAACTAAGCACTTAACTGCAGTAAAATTAATGATCAAGTAACTTTATTAATTACGGATGTTTTTGCCTGTTTCACTGTTAGTGTTTTGTTCCAGAATTAATGTGTACCTGATGATGACAGGTGAAACCATCGAAAATGTTCGTAATTAATCATTAAAATTAATGATTAATTACGAACATTAATTTTATTGCAGTTAAGTGCTTAGTGAATGAGATAATGTTTTCACTAATTAGAAATATTGTCATTCTGCTAGTATTATGTAGAAATCTGAAAAATGATAATCTGTAAAATCACTTTTGAAGCAGGGCTATAATATATTTAATAATTTTAAATTATTAATAAAGCAATAACTTATGTTTAAGTAACATTTGGAATATTAAATTTTAATAATATTTTGTACCAAAATATTGCTGACCCCTAATATACAAATATCGAAAAAATGTTGTGTTTTGTAATTAAACTGAATTATTTGCAGAATAAATTATTAATTAATTTATTTAATTTATATGATATTAATTAGTCTATTATTTAAATAAATTAATAAAATTTTTACTGATTTATATATTATTTTATGTTTTATATATTGATATAAGTTTAATAAAAATATTATATGATGGTATATATTTTAGTGTATATAAATTGTTTATAGAATATAACATTTAAAAGATCTGTATTGATCATTATATTGTTAATGATTTAAATATAAGTAATATGTAAGATGTATCAGAAGTTAGGACCAATAGGGAAAATTGATTCATACATTATTAAAATTGATTGCTATTAATATCTAAATAAATATTAAATCTTATATGAATGTTTTCTTGAATATTTCTTAAGATGGAATTATTATCTAATTGCATTCATTCTCATATGGCTTTCTGATATATAGAAATGTTTGGCAGATAAATTTCACCCTTTTATGATTTATATATTAAATTAATCTACTTTCTAAAATATGCAAATAGATATAAAAATGTGTGTTTTAACTAAAAGAAAATATGCATATATATACATACACATTTTCAATATATCTTCTATGGGTCCAGATTTTTGATATACACTGTACTTATTAAAAAATAATAATACAGTAAATATTAATATAAAAAAATTTGCACAGTTTTTAGGCTTGATAGAAATATTTCAATTATTTAATCATTTTTATACTTATTTATATTTGATTATATATTTTATTGACAGGTGAAAAAGTTTTTTGCTATAAATATTAAATTCTAATCAATAGAGATTATGATGAATATAATAAAAATTTGTTTGCTTACATTTAAAATATTTAAAAGTTTTTTTAATAAAAGAAAGTTAAATTTGAAATACTAATTATTTATAAAATAATTTTATATCTAGATAATTAAATGAAACTTTGATAGTTAAAATTATATATAAATATTAATTAACTAATTGTTTTAAATAAAATCATTTTCATTTCAAATATGAAATGCTAAATTAATCAATCAAATTGAAATGTTTAAACTGTGTCTAATTTTTTTTTAATTAAAAATCAAGTTCTGATATAATTTAATGCAAATTTATTATTAAATTATTTTCAAGATAAATTTCCTAAATTCTCAATCAATTCATTACATTTAACAATGTAAATTTTTAATAAATCATTTCAGTAAATAATAAATTACACAATGTTTAATGAAAGTATTAAATCAGATAAATTTTTGAATGTTTTTATTTAAAGCAGTGATATTCAACTTTACAGCATATATAAATAAATATTTTTTTAAATTCGACAGTTAATCTATAGTTTTTAAAATTACATATAGTTTACTTAACACTAATAATATATGATTATGTTGTTATTTACTTTTTATTTTATTCTAAGACTCCTAATAATAAGCACTCGTTGGCAGTAATCCAATGGTTAAACAGTTTTTATTTCATACAAACACTTTTGGCAGTTGCCACCCGCCATCTTCAGGTACAAAATTTCCACATAACGCTATATGGAAATTTTGTACCTGAAGATGGCAGGTGACAACTGTCGAAAGCATTTGTACAAAATAAAAACTGTTTAACCATTGGATTACTGCCAACAAGTGCTTATTATTAGGAATCTTAGAATAAGTTTGATACTAAGAATTAAGGCAGTTTAAGCTACACGAATGAGTAGTTTTATTTTATATTTAAATAACATTAGATTCAATATATATTTATTAAAAATGTCTGCAATGAACGAATAATAATTTATTTCTAAAATTATGGGTTGGTTAGTTCATTTATACAAAATCAGATTTTTCCAAAAATTTTAAATGTTTAAATAAAAAATTATGATATAAATATAATTCAGTTTGCAAGTGATACAGTAATCTTTGGAATTTCAACTCTAAAAATGCATAAAAAAAATTCCTTGTTTAAAATGCTTTGCATTTTTGAATTAACTAAATTTTGAATTTTAGTTATTCACTATTATCAAGAATTTGAATTTAATTAAATATTTTTACTGAAAAAATTTTGTCTATAATAAAGACTGATGGGAAAATATATTCAGATGCTCTGATAGCACTTTAGTACTATTAAAATGAGTAAAAAAAAGTAGATTGAATAACAATTGAATTTCATACAAAAATTTGAATTTATTTGAGTTTTACTTATCAACGTTATTATGCCATAACAATTTAAATAGATTGATAAAGGCTTCATAAATTCATTATAGGATTTTAAAGATATAAATCTTTTTCCTTCACGAAGGAATAGTTTAACATCCTCAGCAAAGTGTTCTGCAAAGATACGTAATATAATCCAACATATGGAAGTTATTTTAAATGCATTGATGGTCATTTTGAATATAGTTTTACTCCAAACATGAATAACAACATTTATAGAAAATTAAAGTACAATATAAATCACATCTTGTATTCAATTATTTAGTGTTAGATTGCCTTAAATTTAAAAATAATAATTATTAGAAATATTTTAAAAATCCTCAATTTTTAAAAAAATCAAGATGTCATTAATATTGTATATTAATTTTGTTGCCCATATGTGCCAAAAAATAAAAATGCATTTATCATAACATTCAGAAAACAAGTTTTTTATTTTAATATTTTATCAATATGTATCGTTGCATAACATGGCTGAAATTTTATCATAATGATCATTAAAAATTTAGATATAGTGATAAAACATTTAAAAAGAAACATAAAAGAATAAGTATCATGCAAATTAAAATTAAAATGGCTTATTGAATATGATAAGCCTTTATTTCTACTTTCTCATTAATTTATTATTTTAATAAATTATATCATAAGAATTTCTAAACAAAATCTCTTCAGTTCACTTTCAATTATTTTTTATTTTATTTCATTATGTATATTAAATTAATATTGAAATCTTAAATAATTTATATTAAATTAATGAAAAATTCCGATGTTGTTAAATATTTCTGACATCTAATCCCGGTTCATCGATACAGGGAATCCCCACTTATGACATTTGCCATCATTGATTTTGCAATAATAGTGACCAATAAACTGGATAGCTAACTGGCCAGCAGATAGAAGCATGCTTTAATTTCACTCTGAAGTGTCATTTGTATTTAATTCCAAATTTCATATTTTCAAATTTTTCAGGAAAGGCCCAGGCCCAGTCTCTTCAATACTATTCTTCGTTTGTTACTGATCCTTACTATGGGTGTGTGTGACCTATGATTAATATTGTAATGCCCTGCTGCCTAGCATCCAATAAGAAGGAAAGTGGTGCATAATTCAATAGAAAAAAAATGGTGGCCACTCTGGGCTTCAATGTTGCTTTAGAGAAATATTTTTGTTTCATTCAAGAATATTTCCTAAAATGTCTATACTTTAATCACATATAAAATGATTTGCTTATCTAGATGTATCCCAGATCCTGTTTCCCAAAGACAAAATCTGGGTATGCCTGAAAATTTTTTTGATGTATCTGATCTCCCTATTGTAACATTTTTCTGATTGCCACAGATATGGGAAGTTCATAGTTGGGCCTTAGAATGGACTCTATTTACTTAGTAATCAATCAATGATTGAGAAGTAGCATTAAAAAGTAATTGTTATTTTTGTTAAAAACTTGACTATACAAATGTGACATATATTCCACTTTTATTTTTACCTAGTATTTTCTTTTTTTAACTATATAGTGTTGGCAAATATGAGATAATACTTTTCACATTTTTTAGAAAATAAACCACGTTTATCCAGCAGTAATGCATTATATTACTTTTTAAAATTTGTTGAGTAATCTGGGATTTTTTGATCATTTATAAAATTATACCTGTGGGAAATCATGTTTCAAATCATGACAGATTCTTACAACTGACAATTTTGAATGCATCTCTGTCTTTAGTTGGAGCCTTCTGTATTTATATTGGGAAATTCTTTAAAGCAGCAATACTCAACCTGTAGTTTGCAGATCCCCAGTGGTTCATAATAATTTACTAAGAATTTGCAAGTAATATTTAAAATATGAATCAAAAATTTAAATTTACTACTTGCTAAATGAGAATAATATAGTTATATTATCATATAATGAAGAAAAGGACCATATTCAAAGATTTATTGTATAGAAAGGAGTGGTAGGTAGAAGGGAAGGGAGGAAAGGAAGATAAAATTGGGTGAAATAAATGACTTTGCAAAGATTAATTAATCCAGTTGGATTTATGTTAAGCAGTTCTGTGTTAGAATTATCTTGAAACAACTATAAATAAAGAATTTAACCCAAAATGCAGTCGTGACTCAAAATATTTACTAAAACAAACGTTTCGGCAATACACACATAGTTGGTTCAAAAACAAAAATGTCTAAGGATTCCAGAACATCAACGTTAACAGTTTCTATGGAATGTTTTGTTGATGTTCTGGAATCCTTAACCATTTTTATTTTTGTTTTTGAACCTGAAGATGGCAACTATGTGTGTATTGCCAAAAACGTTTGTTTTAGTAAATATTTTGAGTCACGACTGCATTTTGGGTTGAATTCTTTATTTATAGCTTATAAAGTGATTATGCAGTATAATTGAGCCTCTCTCAATGGAGGATCTTGAAACAGTTAAATTTGATTAGAAAAAGCTTGTTAATTTATCCTGTTTAGTCTAAAACTTATTTAAGGCAAAGAATTAAATTATAGAAGATAATGGAATTGCATAATCTGGGTAATTAAAATCCCTAAACAGGTATCTGATACTTAACCTAATTAATTTATAAATAATGGAAGTATGAGCATAAATACAGTATAATAGCATCCAATCTAGCAGTAATATTATAAACAATACTGTAGTATGCTTTTACTAACATAAGAGCCCTGTGTTTATTAAAAAAATGCCTAGCATACATCATATTTAGTACTCAGTTCATTAAATATTTATAGTTTGTATTATTTCTTGATCATCATAAATGCATTCTGCTATTACAATTAAAATGATTTGTAAATACCATACAATTATTCAGTTGGTAAAATTTGCTATTGATCATTGAATTCCATTCTCAAAAATATAGTTTAAATCAAAAATTCTTTTAGTAGTAATTTTGACTCTAATTCTAAGACAGAATAGAAAAAGAAGTTAGTTGATTCTGATCAGTGGATATTTCATCCCATCATTTACAAGAAATGATACTGGATAAGCTATTGCCTTCATTGACTGAAACCAGGAAAAGAAAATGATACCTATCAGAATCCAGAGGATTCATCTTCACATATACTGGCAGTATTCTCTATCAGCTTTACATAAAAATATTTATATTACTATATTACTTTAACTTATTTCATCATATCCATTATTTCTTTTATTATTTGATTCAGTCATATTCCTTTTTCAGTTCCATAACTTTGTATCAAAAGACATCTTTATCAAATTTATCCATTGCAATTATGTATTTTCTTTGTTTTCATCACTTTATCAAAGCTTTTATCAATAGAATATGTGATATATTTTTAAATTCAAAAGGGATCTGTTATTTTAAAAAGATTCTTAAAAGTAAAAAAGTCAAGAATTACTACTTTAAAGAATTTCTGATTTAAACTATATTTTTGAGAATGGAAAGTGATCAATAGCACTTTTACCAACTGAATTATTATACAATATTTACAAATCATTTTAATTTGTAATGGCAGAATGCATTTACAATGATCAAGAAATAATACAACTATATATATTTAATGAACTGAATACTAAATGTGATATATGTTAGGCATTTTTTTTAATAAACACAGGCCTCTTATGCTAACAAAATACAGTTATTGTAACAGCTTAACAGAATTCCAGCACTCTCTGCAGTTGAAAAAGCAAAAGTTTATTTAATTTGCTTGAATATACACAAATGCTTTCGATGCTTATAGCATCCTCTTCAGGCATACCTAGTAAGCGTTCAGTAAGCGTTTGTGTATATTCAAGCAAATTAAATAAACTTTTGTTTTTTCAACTGCAGAGAGTTCTGGAATTCTGTTAAGTTGTTATCTCAGATTGAATGCAGTATAAAAGAGACAAATGTACAGTTATTATATATAACATTACTGCTAGATTGGATGCTATTATATTTATGCTCATACTTCCATTATTTATAAATATTAATATATTTTGTAATTAAAACAATGACTTTAACTTCAAAATACGTATTCCAAACTTCAAATATTGCAATTCAGATCAATGATAGGATTACATATGTATCCAATAATGTGACCAATTGTATGCATTGCCAATTATAAATATCAATCTTCAATAATTGAAGTCAATACATGAAGAAAAACAATGCTTGAGAATATCTTCAGATAAACAATCCAAAACCAATGTATTTTGAAAGAAGCTTATATATAAACAGCTATTTTAGCAAAATTTTGATGGCTAAGTAATAAGTTCCTAGAGTAGTTTTTGTAGAATATCAATGCTCTTCATTAACTCTGTAAGAGCATAATATACATGGAAACAATACTTTTGAAACTGGCATGTAAAATATATCTGAATTCTCAAAAATGCTGATTATGCTGTTATTTAAATAATCTAAGCATGCATTCATTTGATTGCTAATTTTTTGATCATATCTCTAAATTATCATCAAAGTTTGTATATTTGTTCTGAGTCAATAATTTATTATATAAAAGATTGTAACCCAAAAACATTAATTCAAAAAATAAAAAATAAATTTATTTAAAAAATTTTTAACATTAAATACTGTATTTAATAGATTTTATATATAAGTACGATCTTATTGCATAATCTCCGTTATAAATATTAAAATAATTGCTGCTTATTCTGCTTTCTTTTCCATGCATGAAGAATATAGGTTTATGTGTGATTTGTGAAGATAACTTTATCTAGTAGTGTTATATTTAAATTTTAGTCAGACACACTAAATGACATGTTGAACAAATAGGAAATTAAAAATGTGCATTTAAATTAAAATGCTTTGAAATGTGGACATATGCCAGTATTGTTTTTAGCATTTCATGTAATTATTGTAATTTTAAAACATTTAATTACAAATTAAAAAGAAAACAAAGAATGAAAATTATTAATATAATATTTATTATGCCATTTGCCGTCCTAGCATAATATAGACCTTTCAAGCAGGGATTGATTTCTTTTTACAAATTTTTTATTATGAATAATTGGAAGGTCTAAAGCTTGCTGTTTTATGCACACACAAATAAGGAAGAGGCAATTCAACTGTTTCAGAATGCTGTGATCCATATAATTTATTTCTCTGAATATAAAATAAATATTAAATTATTAATCAAATGCAAAAGCACTTGATGAAATTTTTCAAAAAAATTCAAATACGCACTTTGATCCATTTAAATTTTTTTTAAAGCTGTTCGTTTAAACTATACCAAATTATTGCCTATAGAATGAGGATTAAAAGTAATTATTAAAATATGAACATAATGAAAATCAATGTGGCAAAATCTAAAACTTTTGAAATTATTGACATGGAAATAATTAGTCTTTCGTAAATCCAAATAATTTATCAAATCTACAAGATATTATTCAATGGACATGATGTTTAGTAACAAAAATTATGTTATATGGCAAAAACATAATATCCCTTCTAAAAGAATTAGTAAAACATTATAAATATTTTTAATATTATTATTATTGAAACATTACTTCATATTTAATTTTTGTACTTCCAATTTTATTTTATTTTATTTTGCAAATTTCAAAATAAATAATTTGAATATTGTTAAATATTTTTGAATATCCATATATATTTTTATGATTTATAATTAAGAATTATTCAAAATAGCCATATATAACTATACTGTTTTATAACCATCTATGGAAAAACAAATATATTGTTTATAAAACAAAATGGCTGAATTGCAAAACCAAAATAAGCCAAAAAATACAAAAAAATTCTCTAAAACAGTTTAAAAAAGTGTACAGAAATTATACGAATAAATGAAATGCAATATATCAGTTCACAAAGTTAGAAAGAAGTATTATAATATGATTTTTAAAGTTGTAAAATTTTAAAAAAATGTAGATAAGAAAAATTGATTCAGTTAATTAAATAGTTTTATGATTATTTTTATCAGTTATTTTATGGTAACTACAATAAATCTTTTTCCTTTTTTTAAATTAAAAAGTATTGTTTGTATATGTATATAATATACTGGTGTGTATATAAATTTTTTTTTTTTATATGTAAACTTGGCTAGCTTATAACAACACAATGTGTGCTCTTTATTGCATATTGGAAACTGTGCCTTTGCAAAATTTATATTTAAAAATATCACAATTTATTAAAACTGTATATATTTCTTAAAAAACACAAAAAAAATATTATACAATCCAATGACGCTTAAAATGATGATAATATTAATGATTACAGCTTAGTATAGTTATAGAGCAATATAAATTTTTAAAATTAAATTATTCTAAAATAGTAATAATAATTAATCTATGATATATGTTAACTTTTTGAAAGCAATGGAATATATATAAAGCATATTTACGAGTATTTATGATTGGTGAAATATGAAAAATAGAAAATTGGATGTATTTTATCATCGAAATAATTTATTACATTATGAATGACAAAAATATGCTTTGAAAACTTACATAAGTTATTGTTTTGATGAATTAAAACCGAAATCTTAATACATAGTTTGTAAATAATTGTAAATTTTTTTAAGTTAAATAGTAATTTAGAATTTAAAGATGAATGTATTTATGTTAAAACTGTAATGATGATCTGATTTGTATCTGTTAATTATATTTAAAATTGAAATCCGCAGAAAATATTTAAAAAAAAATTATATTGAAAAAAAATATTTGCAATTTTTTCCTTGTTCAATTTTTACATAGAAGGCTTTTGAAATAATGAACTATTTAACAGCTATAGCTAATGTTGATATTGTAAAATAATGTTGATAGCTAGTATTTGAAGTATTAATGGAAAGTTTTGAATATTTAAAAGAATTCGTGTTTGTTCTAGAATAATAAATAATTACATTAAAATCTTATTTTTGAATGTTTGTTTATTTTGGTAATTTTACATGTCAAAATGAGCTTTTGAAAATGCTCAAAACTAATTTTTATTGTAAATATAGCATTCAAAGAATGCAATATACAATATATGGTTTGTTTAATAAATATTAATATTGAATTTAAAATGTTTCAGTTGTTTTAAATTAATTTTCATGAATAATATATATTTTTTAGCAATATGTTTTTTTAGATAAATTTTTTCTTTACAAATTTCAAAAGAATTACTACTATTTAGTACACTAGCACTATCAGCAGTTGACACAAACTTTATTCAGATGCTAACATTTTCGACAGCTTTATCTG
>WUQG02416327.1:0-15661 GCA_011317285.2 Androctonus mauritanicus | reverse complement strand
ATAATACAATTACGAAATAAATATTAGAAGATAAAATAATAAACAATACTTGAAGAAATGAGTATTATGCTATAACTGTGAAATGTCCTACGAGCGCGTCTGAATTCTGATAACAGTATCGTGCAAGTTGCGGCCCGCTTAATGTAGCAAACAAATGTATGCGGCCCGGGGGGAAAAAAGGTTGAGAACCGCGGCACTAGAGGATAATGAAAATGAAGCCCATTGAAAACGAATCACACTAGAGGATAATGAATCGAGTCCATTGAAACTGATCGATATCGATTTAATATTATCAAATCAAAAAGAGAAAAGATATTTCATTTATTATGAACAAATTATCTTGGATAAATATTATACAACTTGGATGAATCCTATATATTTTTGGGTTTTTTGTTTGTTTGTTTGTGACGTGCAATCTCCTAAACTCTACAAACTGCAACTTCCAAACGTAGCATGATTGTCTGCGATTGTTCAACTTAAATAATTGGGCTAATTAGTGATTTTTTCGCATAATTATTGTTAAACAATTACGAACGATCCGAAAATTCCGTAGAATTTCGTAATTTATTTAATAGATGGCGCTATGTATGACCTATACATTTTAACTGAATTTAATGGCATGAGACAGTGATGATATCATCACGAATAACAATGAGTAACATTATAAACGATCTCGATTAGCGACGTCACTATGACGTCCAATGTGACGTCGTTGCTACGTCATCGTGGCTTAATACTCTGGCTAAATCGACATTAAAACAGGACATAAAAAGCCAATGAATTTCAAATGCAATAATTAATAAATTATGTGGGAAAATGATTTTGTTCGAATTCGGAAGGTCTTCAAAACATCTTATCAGTATTATGTCACGATGACATCACGTAAGCGCGTCGATAACATCATCATGACATAATATTAATAAATGGTCTCCCGATTTTAATAAATTCAGAAATAACTAATAATTTCTACCAGTTATAATTAGTCTGATGATGATGTAGCATTTCAACAAACAGGAGGTTTCAAATAACAACTGAAATCAGTACATGAAATCATTTTTCAATTAAAAAAAATTCTTCTTGGGAGACAATACAATGAAGAACGGTAAAATGATCAATTTTTCGATAGATATAGTGCACAATATCACAGCATTAACGAATTTTAATGTTCCTATGAGTAAATCCTTTTTGAATTGAAGAGCGGGAAGACAGAAGTCTTCCCGCTCTTCAATTCAAACTCTCATAAATTCGTGAAATTATGAGAGTTTTATTAAAGAACAACTGAACTATTGATACTATAGAAAAAATCAGTATGCAAATAATCAATCGTATAAAAATACTGTATATATTTTGATATTACGTTTGGGAAATGCTGGGCACATTTTGAAAACATACACAGTTCATTATTAATAATAATGCAATTGCCGAAAATTTTATTATAATATTTTTTATCTTAGACACTTTTAACTATGTTTTCACAATTCTTCTTCTTAAGCTTTTCCCATTTCTATATGGGATCGCTGTTTTTTGATAAGCTTTCTCCATTGCGCTCTGTCTTTTGTCCCCTCCCTTCCGAGACCCTTTGATTTCAGATCTTCATCCACAATATCTTGCCATCTTCTCTTGGGTCATGTTCATCCTCTTTTCCTCCTCCTCTCAACTTTCATGTTCATAACTCTTTTGCCAGTATAGTCTTCATCTCTTTCCATTACATGGCCAAACTATGGCTCAACCTTCTTGGATTTTACTTGCAATATCTGTAACCTTCAATGTCCTTCGGATGCGCTCATTTCTGCCATCTTCATCTTTTGTATATTGGACTTCTTAAGGGATAGTGTTTCCATTCCATACAGCATTGCCAGTCTCACCACTATCCTATATACTTTATTCTTTAGACGTAACTATGTTTTCACAATTAATAAAAATTATTACAGTCCTAATATCATGAAAAACCGGTTTTGTTGCTTTCAGATGTTTATATGTATATATGCCATTTAAAAAAAAAAAATACTAATTACCAATAATAATAAATAATGAATAGTCGAATATCAGAAAACACTTTTCTCTCGAATTAAATAGTAATTTATTTCGTTAATTTGGATTAAGCAAGGAAACTTTATTATATCACCCGAGATGACATTTGATTTAAATTAAATCATAGCTGCACTAACGGTATTTTCAGTACTTCATTTACCGTGGTAATATAATTAAATCAGAAACATCGGAAATTGTGTGAAATCTTTGTTTATCTGACAAAAGGATTTCGCCAATCGATTTTTAGTGATTTAATGCTACTTTATAACGTATTTACGCAGTACAAATTAAATTATATTTTTATAAAATTACTATAATCCAACTAAATCTGATTTCTGTACCATTTTCTATTATTTAATCTTTATATAATTGCTGAAAATTAAATACTGTGTCGAATATATTTTATATACAGTTGCCTTAGCCGTTAATCGAATAATTAAAAAAAAAAAAAAAAATTATAAGTTAATTAAAATATGGAAATGTCTAATTATTTTTAATTAAAAAGCTCTAAGCTCTAGTTATTTACTTAATATATGTTCATAACAGTTTATATATTAAAATTATATACATTTAATTCAACAAGTAATTCTAGAAAGAATTAATCTTTCCGAATTGTATTCTTCATTTTGGAATGTTTAAACATGATGAATTAAAATATATGCCATCAAAATCACCTTCAATGACGTTGTATGTCATAAAAATTATTAAATAGTTTCATATTTATTACATGGAAGTCTCAAAAGATTCAACGTCTTCGAATGAATATTAATCTTACTTCAAATTCTGCTTTTAATATCCTGAGATATAAATAACAGAATTTTAGTAAATTTTTATAAAATTCAGTCGTAAACTATAATTAAAAATTTATATTATGTAGAAACTTTTGAAGTTTGAACATCCATCATTTTTAGATGGTTAAAGATAGATGATTAATTGGTGTGTCATCGACATCATCTCCAATTGTTTTAACCGTCCTGTAAAAATGCATAAAAATTCAATGAATAGTTTATGATACAAAAGGGTATATCAGAAGTTTGAATATCCTCCATTTTTAAACAGTAGAAACTAGAAGGTTTAAATAATTCGAAGTAGTTTTACCTGTAGAATATCACTTCCAGATTTCGTGAAAGTCGGATAAACATATTAAAAGTTATTAGTTCTTGAATATGTAGAGAATAGTCGTCATAGTGATCCTATAAGCTCACTGTATGTAACTACAGTAATCTCACATACGTTCCTGTCCTACTTTATGAAAAAGTAAAGTAAGGCAGGAATATATGGTCCATTTGGAAGATATGTAGGAAGCAGTCACCCAAATTTTATGTATATACAACTAACTGAGATTCATCTAAGGTTTGACAGATTTACAAACTGGTGAATGTTCCTGCCCTACTTTACTTTTTCATAAAGTAGGGCAGGAACATTCACCAGTTTGTAAATCTGTCAAACCTTAGATGAATCTCAGTAAGTTGTATACCCATAAAATTTGAGTGACTGCTTCCTACATATCTTCTCATATGGACCATATATATTTTTTTGTTTCTTAAAGTGATATAAAATTTATTAATCACAAAAAAGGAAAAAATAAATATTCTTGTCCCATCGTGTAGATCAGGGGGTGTCAAATTGGCGACTCTCGATCTGATTTTTTGTGGCCCTCACGCTCTTAACTAAAATGAAAATCAAAACAATATGTTATGAGATAATTGGAAGTAACTGTCGCTTCGTAGCTATGTCATATATTATGATACATAGTTTAATTTTAATGAAATATAATTACACGAGTTTTTTTCGAATGGCCTTATCGGACGTATATGTAAAGATGGCACTGATCTTTCAGATCGGTGGCACAAACTAAGTGCTTTCCTGCAAGGACTAGGTCGTTTTGTACGAAATTTCTTATTCAGAAAACAAAAAGCCATAAATGAGAACCTGTATTATTATTTTTTGGATAGACAAATATAATGATCAAGTTCCAAACAATCCCTCTTTGAAGAAGGTGTATAAAAAAATGGGCTAACGGGTTTGTTAAATATTTATTTGTTGTGTTATTAACTTATTTAAAAAATGTAAATAGTTATGGTTATTTAAATTTATAAAATTTTAATTTAAGCCTTTGTTTTTGTACAGAAAATGTGACTTTTAACGCTTGATAGAAAGTTAAAGATTGATAGCGCGAAATAAAATTTAAAAAATATGTATAATTAAAAGCAATTATCTAGTAAGTATATATTCATTTGATTACACAATGTTTTTAATTATCCTATCTATATATCTGAATCCTTATTCCAAAATGTAATTAAAAAAAAAAAAAATTTAAGTGTGATATGGCCCGCGGCAGTCTTACAGGCTTATTAAATGAATTAAAATGAGTTTGACACGCATGGTGTAGATAAAAATACTTTGCTCATTTAATTAAAATATGATACAAAAATATTTTATGGACAAATACATATAAAGTATATTGTCATCAATAATCATAAAAAAAAATCATATAAGAAAATATCTTTAAAATTTAGCTGTTTTTTCAGTTTTAATGTGTGCTACTTGCAACAGCTTTGCACTGCATATTTTTCTGTTAATTTCCTATTTTTAATATCTAAAACGCTTAAATTATTATAAAAATTACTTTTTGTTTTAAATCGACATTTTATATAATTCATTTATACTTCAATTCAACTTTTAGTTATGGTAAAATATGAGTACACACTGCATATTTCTGCCCCATTATTAGTAGCGTGATCTTGCCCCACAGTATCATATATCGGATAACTTAATAGTGCCCGTTACAAAGTGGACAGAATATCACTACTAAATTTCGTGAATATCTACAAATTAATTCCAAAATTGTGTTCATATTCTAATCAATGTGTTCAGGTTCATTTGTGTTCATATTCTAATCAATGGATTTTTCAGGCAAAATAATAATTTCTAGATATTCGTCACTCAAAAACTTTGAAGCTGTTTCTTAAAATAACGATAGCAACATCGTTAAAATTTATATCATTTTGAATGTGGTTTTATTCGAAGCTCACATAAAATATATCTGCAATACTACAACGACTATCACACGATACATTTCATGCCAGGGATGTCTGTCACTAATCACCAAAAAATATATATTTCTGTTTAATACTCATACTCGACCAAGTCGTCTACCCTACTCTACAGTTTGGATTTTCAGTTATAAGGTAACTCGGGGGAAAACAAGAGTGGGGGAAGATAACTTCAACGTCCTATCACTTAATCCTTTAGTTTCAATCATTTAACAATCCTAAGATATTCTTTCGTGTAGCGTGGAAAGCATCCACGCTAGACTGAAGGAAGTCTGCCTTCTGTTGAAGACTGCTGTTGAAGTTCTGCTATTGAAGGCTGCTCTGTTGAAATTGTTCTGCTGTGCTGTTGTGAATATTTCGTATTATATCCACATTTAATCGACGAAATATCACAAAACTTTCATCTTTCTCCACTCTTGTCTTTCCCCGAATTACTTTATTACCGTTTTGTGAAATTTTGATTAAACAAAAATTTTTATTGAAACAAGTTAAAAATCTGTTTTTATAGCAATAAAATGAAAATAAATGCAATTGAAATAATTCATAGAATTATTACATTTTTTAACGATTATCCCATAAATTTATCATTTGTCTGTATTTCCCTGCTGATAATTTTGGAATTAATTTGTAGATATTCATGAAATTTGGTAGTGATATTCTGCCATTAAAGATACTTTCAACGTCCTATCACTTTAATCCTCTACTTTCAATCATTTAACAATCCTAAGATATTCTTTCTTAATATGGCCTAAATTATTCATTATATTTCTGTAAAATTTTTAGCAGTTATAATCACGCCATTGAATATGATTTCGATCACATATCCATTAATCATTTAAAAATGGTTTCTCCCTAATAACTTTTCAACTTTTAATCTGTATTAAGTAGAAACCGTTTTTTGTCTAAATTTTATAAAAATTTATCAGTGTGATCAAGTTACTAAAATCGAATTTGAAATAAGTTTAATAATATTGTAGATCTATCTATATTTTAAAATGGTGGAAATTCAATCTTCCAGGGTTTCTCCTAATAACGTGACCTGTTTAATAGATTTTTATGGCATTCAATATAGAAGTTATCCCTCGAAAAACAATCTTGATGGCTTTTTTTTCTTATATCTTTAATTATTATAAAATCAAATACATGTTCGGAAAATAAGCGATTACTTCTTTCTAGAACTGCTTATATTTTTTTCATATACAGGTGTATCTCCTCTAACACGGTAGACAAGTATCTGAAAACACCGTGTTGTGTGAAATCGTGTTATATGAGACCTGGAGCCAATCCGAAAAAGGGAGTTACGTTCCAAAACCAATTAAGAAGAAATAACTTTCTTTAATTCCACATAAGAAGCTTAGTTTTTATTAAGAATATTAATAGCATGAAACATAGAGAAAGAAAAAATATATACGTAGGATCTTAAAAAATATATATACGTAAAACAAAAGGAAAGAAAATAGTATACAAGACTTGTTGGCCCTGTATACAGACTATATGACGTTCATTTAATAATTATATTTTCCTTACTACTGTTTCGATACAACGAATATGTTTTTTCATTAACAATATCAACTTCACTTTATGACTTTTTTATTCATTTAAAATTTGCATACCTTCTGCTCTCTTTACAAAATCTGTAATCTAACCCACTACAAAACAATCATTCCTTAACACATACTCAAGAAAAAATTTATGAATAAAAAAAAGCTGTTTTTCTATTTCGCATTCCTCTATTGAAGAATAAAAACTTATTTTTTATCCAGGAACTGAACGTCTGGAGCACAAAATACTCAATAGTCGACAATTAATTCAATCTCAAAGCAAAAATAGACTTTTTTTTGCATATTTTAAGTCCCTTTCCAATCAGGGAGATTACTAAGGGGCGGGGCCAGTTCCAACCATGGGCTGCACCCACAGCCGTGGAGGGGAGCCGAATGGTGAAGGACGGGGATGACCGGGCCGGGCCCAGCACCCCGAAAACATTTTTCAAGAGTTACTAGACCCGGTCCTCCTGCGTGGCACGCCGACAGCGTTACTACTCGGCCATCCAACCAGATCGAAAATAGACTTGTATATCGTCTCCTTCTCACAGCAAATTAGCGAAGTTGCATTTATGGCTAATTTTAGCAGAGTATTACCCAAATATTGCATTTTGTGTGTGGATTTACAAAAATTAATAAAAATGTTTGTGTTGTAGGAGAGTAAATGCAATTTTCTAAATGTGTTAAGTAAAATCCGTATTGTAAAAGTATAGTATTATACGATGGTTTCCGCAAACTTCAAATCCGTGTTAGAGCGAAACCGTGTTCTAGAAAGCCCCGTGTTATAGGAGGGATACCTGTACTATAAGTTACTTTTCTGATTTATTTTAATTCACAAAAAAAACGAATACATAAATCATTTTCTCGTACGTTTTTTGATATATAGTGATGGGTACTATCGATAATAAATTTTAACTATAGAATGATTATATGTCAATAGTTTTTACCGCTACTACAATTTTAAAAAATTAATTTCAACGTGCAGTTATTATTTCATTAATTTGTTTTTTTTTTATATTCGAAATTTATATTAGACGATATTATTATTATTATTATTATTTTATATTTTAATTAATTTTTAAATTTATCAATTAAACAATACACAGTCTATTTTTAAAAATTATTTATTGCGAATTTATAAAAAGTAAAAATTATTACGTGGCTCACTCTAGCGACAATATTCGAAATGAAAAAAACATCGGCTGCACTTAATCATTTTTTCAAGAATATTGACATCGTCTATTGATATTTTGTGCTAAAAATATTAGACAATTAATATAATTCGTAATTATTCTAACTTTATTTATTTTTAATAAAATGAACAAAAATTAACAATAGATATTGTAATTATTTACAAATGGAGAACACTCCGTTAATTTAAATTTTACAGATTGATATAAATAGATTTCCATCTATTGTAGTAATGAATTTTGTTAATGGAGTTATCGATAGTTGAATTATTCGATGGAATTGTACCGTTACAAGTTTAAGCTTCAATTTTCTTGTATCGCCATCTGCAGACTAAAATGTTAATCATTTTTGGATTAAGTTTTTTAGCTCAACGTAGAATATGTTGATTGGTATTTAATCGAATGTACTATAAAATATTATATACTAGGCATTTTAAATTATTATTATAAATTTTATATTTATTACAGCGTATTTTTTTATATAATAACTAGGGGGCTGTCGCCCCCTGGCCGCCATAGGCGGCCCAATCCCCTTGGCAGCCTCACCCACAAAAGTTTTAATAATAATAACTGTAAAGGAAAAATTAACCTTTTTTTTATAAAACTTCTTTCCAAACAATATTCTTCCAGAATACTGCATCACAATATTGATATTTATTGCTCATTTCGTTCACATCATGAGATGGTTCTGTTGTTTTCTAGTCTCCTCCGTTTTCGCGAACGTTCGGCAACTGCCTGTTTAGATGTCGATGGTGCAATTTTTGCCGCTGTATTTCCCTCCACTTTTTTGAACGTTTAGCTGCAGATATTCTCGGTTTTAATGTCGACGGTTCCTGTTGTTTTTTTTTTTTTCCTCTTCCATTTTCTGAAACGTTCAGCAACAGCCTCTTTTGATGTCGATGGTGCCTGTTCTTCGGGCAATTTTTGCCGCTGAGTTTCCCTCCAACTTTTTCAAACGTTCGGCAATCGCCATTATTCCACTCACAAGTTGATGCAGTGTTGCCATATCTCAAATTTGTTTCTTTTTTAAACTGAAATTCGGGACCCTTCGACCAATTTACAAATTTTTAAAATAACTTTTTAAAACGATTTGTTTTTTAAACCATTTGTTATTTTTTGTTTAAACTGAAAATCGCCAACTGGCAATCTTTTAATATTTGAAATGCGAGAGGGCGTTTCGTTAGCAATTTGTGTTCGTGAAGAAGCAGCTAAGTATTTTATATATATATTTAGGGTAGATTTGTATACCAATACGATAAATTTCGCTAATGTGATGAATAATAAAACTGAATAGTTTATAATAATAATAATAATAATAATAATAATAATAATAATAATAATATCTTTTAATCCAGATAAGTGTTCTTCATAAACAGTTTTTGAGAAGAAAATAACATAATCAGAATTAAAATTATCGAGAAAAATTTATTAACTTACTGAATATGATGAATCGCGTGAAAAAAAAATGAGGAAATACAATGCACACACGTTTCCACAAAACATTTTCTATAAAACCATAAGTTAAAATTAAAAATTCAAGACATTGAATATCAAAAGAAAACACAAGCCAAGTGAACATCAAAAATTCAAGGCACTGAGTATCAAGAAAAAACATTACTTGTTCAAAATTTAACAAGTAATAAAAATGATACTCAGCTGGTATTATTCAAACATAAATATACATTAAATTATACAGCATACTGAATATATAAGTATGATATTATTTACTATTTATAAAAGTATTCAATTATTTACTCGTGAAAAATTGTATACCAAACAAAAACTACAAAAAAAAAAAAAAAAAATAAGACTCTGATCTGTGAGAGTATTAATAATAATCACTTGGTAGAATCCTTCTGTCGCCTTACTTAAAATTGTAAGAGTGATTACTTGTTAAAATCCTTGAAATAAAACAGACCTATTTGAATGTTATTTAATACAGAATTTGAAAAATCTAACACATTGTTTATATATTCAGTGAAACAAATTCGAAGGAATAAAAATTAACAAAGAATCTGTACAACCAAAGCGCAGACGACTTGAAGTGAACAGATTCCATTGATTTTTTTTTAATCTGTAAAAAGCACTTTTGGATAATAAAAGCATAAAAAATTTTTATTAATTTGATCCCATAAAATTTTATTTTCCCGGAACTAAAAGAAATTTATCTGTAAAATAATAAAAAAAATCTCCAATATTTCGGTTACTTTGGCTTCAAAGTGGTTTGCCATCAACTAGATTCTCAATTAAAAAATTTTGAAACTGTCTAAATGAAGAATACACGCTCAAAGTATGATGTTTATTTTGAATATTTTCAATTTGATAATCCATATTTTAAATGCCACTATGCTGTCATGGTGATGATTTACGAAACTTTTACTTGGTGTATAGCAAAAGAACCGTTTCGTTTAATGGCGAAATTCGTACAGAAATCGTTTTTCTAAAAATTTTAATAGATTATTTATTATCGTATTTTTTCTCTTTTATGAAACAATGAGAACCTAAATCATTCCCGAGCGCACAGTCACTTGCTAGAATTATCATAACATAAACACATCTATAAAAAATTACATGGATCAATAAAACGTTATTATTTCATATTTATTTATTTAGATTTATATAAAATAACAACAAATATATTTATACAAATACATATATGTATAATTTCTGAATGTTTAATTAAAAATATATATATCATTATTATTTTGAAAGTGGTACAAATTAGAAGCGCGGGCCAACAATGCAATTCCCATTAGCGCTATGCAAAAGATATGGATATGTATATAATCCACTTTGATCGAACGAAGCATCTAGAAAGGGATTTTTATAAATCCTATTTATTTTGAAACATAAATCACGTTGAAATAATCCATCTTAATGAAGATAAATTAAGTAAGAAGCAGGAAGCGACTCGACACGCATAAGAACAAAACTATTAAATTTAAATGTAATTTGTTTACATTAATTAAAACAGCTTTAGTACATAGATTACATGGTTTTAGCTATAATAGATTGTCTTTATTAGCCTACTTTCCGAAAGAAATGGAGGTTTATAAGAAGGGTTAATGTCTGTGTCTTTCTCACTAGTAATTTCTAAACTAGTTAGCAGATTTTCATGATATTCAGTAGAGATGTTCTGATATTAAAGGACACCTCGAAGCTACATCCTTTAGTCCTGTAAGATCGGCTAATCCCACAAGATAGAATTTAATTTTTATTACAATTTGTATTATTGCCAATAGATGGCGCTAAGTGTAATCTATAAAGTACACTACTAGATAGGGAAAGTAGCGACACACTGCCGTGGCAGCCATGTTTGTGAAAAGAACGGCTTTGTTGTCTACTAGTAAAACAATATATTGACATATTTAAACCACTTACGTGAATTTTTTGGACTTTAAAATTTCACTATCACTTATTATTTTTATTATTATTAATTTCTTTATTTTATTTAATTTATTTATTTGTTTATGTTCTATGCAAGAAGATAATTAACGTAGCATA
This sequence comes from Androctonus mauritanicus, assembly GCA_011317285.2. Taxonomy (NCBI): domain Eukaryota; kingdom Metazoa; phylum Arthropoda; class Arachnida; order Scorpiones; family Buthidae; genus Androctonus; species Androctonus mauritanicus. Next base: position 4,339 of record WUQG02416327.1, on the reverse strand, counting down.
ACAATGTTGTAACATATTAGAACATTAATATACGTGATATATATAACTTAATGCTTTAACAGAGCATTAGCATGTTCTACATATTAATACTGCATGTTAAGTATGGTCTTGGATATCGTTCAATACTCTCTCGTTCTGATATTATTTTTTAAGAGTATACTTTAAAGTTTGCAATGAATGGATTACACGATTTGTAATTCCATCGCAATTTTGTTACAATTGTATATCTTTAGACATGCACAACATTAAAAATTATAGAAGCTGGTGATAGATTTTTGAAATCTGAAATGTGTACTTCAACATGGATATTAGTATGTCTCAAATATGTCTACATATATAGTTGTTTTATAAAATGTATAGTTTATTGATAAATTATTTTTTTTTTCTGTAAAAGTACAATTTATGTTTAATGTATATACAAAAATCTTTTATTTCATAATAAAAATAATGAATATAATATTAGAAAACAGAAATAGTCTTTACAGATCAATATGTTTTAAATCAATGAATTAAATATTTTTGGATAAAATGGAAATGTTTTATAAAGAATTTTTATTAAGGATATGCATAATCAATAATTGGTTTAATCGAGAACAATTATACACGCCTAAATTACATAATTACATTTAAAATCTATAAGAAATTGCATTTAAAAACTATCGAGGGAAATATTTATTAGAAATATCACTTTGATTAGGGATTGCATCTGTTTATCCATGTTCAACTATATTTTTCATTTATTTTGTTTAATATATTAATTTTCAAAATTAATATCTCTTTAGTTCCTTCGATTTATCTTTAAATTCTACTACATAACAGCCCGTCATATTAATAAACACTTACAATATTTACACTCATTTGACTGTATCGCTGCACAAAAATGGCGGAAAGATCACGTGATACTGAGCAGCCTATAGGAGCGCTACATTGTCGACAAATGTATCGGAAAAGAGTATCGTTACTTTATCCAGTACTTTAGTAATATATAGTGTCCCTAGATAGAGTAACTCAATTCTTTGCGACATCAGATGCTGCCAAATCGCCCATTTTATATCCTATTTTATGGAATTACACTTTTCCAAATACGAGCTTCGTTTGTCAACTGCTGTATTTATAAACTAGAAAAGAAATATAGTAAGTATTTCTTGCGAAAACTCTATAGTTCCGTATGGCGGGCAATCGGCCAGAATATAAAATGGCGACTGCAAATGAGATTGCGCTACTCTATCTAAGGACTCTAGTAGTATAGTGTAACATATGACAGCTGATTTCTTAACAAACACTTTGTATCCCAATAGATAGCATAATGACTCAGAACACCGATGAACGTCATCGTGATGTAACAATGGACGATGTCCCAAAAGACCGATAATTTATGACGTCGAGATGAAGTAACATTACATGATGCCACGCTATCATAGTGGTATCTATGACGATTAAATTACCATTAAAATTTGACACACAAAACCAATGGATTCCAAATGTCAAATAAACAAAAAATAAATGACATCTTCGGAAAGTAAGCAATTTTAGTTCTTTCTGGAACTTCTTATAGACAATCATAGTTGAAATCATGTAGCCTACGTACTAAAACCCTTACAGTTTTAAATTTTAATAACTGAGATTAAAAAAATCTATAAAATGCATTAGAAAAATAATTTATTCTAATTAAATTGAATGGCATCAACAAAAGAACGTTCTCTATTGAAATCATTCAGATATTGGAAATTAAAATTTAATCACAATACAGGGCGAGCACAAAAACATTCCCAGATTTAAAAATGTAAAAAAAAAATTAAATTAACATGAATATCTTGATAACATTGATATTTACGATTCAGTTAACTCAAGAATTTTCATTTCTTTTCTCTAAAGAATCGCTAGGCAAAATATTCCTTTCGGTATAAAAATTTTATCCTTTCAAATCTTAGAATGTTGGAATGTTTTTGTGCTCACCCTGTATATTAAGAATTAAAAATTGTAAAAATTTAAAATATTTTTTCATTTACAGCTCATGTTTTATTTAAATCTCATAATTTCGTTTCGGAGGTAAAGTAAACTATAGCGAAGAATTTCAAAGAATATGATAGGCAATTCTTTCATCTTCATTGTCTTTGTATATAAATTTTATAAAGTTTGTTTATTATATAAAAAAACGTGTTACGTTTTTCATTCGTTATTCATTTTATTTCGTTTTCTGAGAAGAAAAAAATGTAGTGAATGTGAAAATAATTTAAAAATCTGACATACAAGTACTACATAGATCTACTTAATAATACAGACAGAATTATATATTTAACTTAAATTTAAGTTTATAAATTTTGAATTTTCTTTTAAGGCAATATATATTTTAGCTTGATATAGGTCAAAATTTTTTAGAAAATTGTAATCTAGCAACGAACAACTAAATCGAAAACCAAAACTGATTTCTCACCTTGTATTCTATATTTTAAAAGAAATTTCAACTTTAAATGATATTTCTTATATTTAAATCATTAACTTCACGGTACGTTTATCATATAAGCATCATTGATTTCTACGAAATAACATAGATTCTACAAAGTTTTCCATATTATGCGTTAATTAAGTTGACTTTCAGCCGCCATTATTTTTAAACTGGACGTGTTGCTACTGGCAACAGCAGCAACACGTTCTTAAACTGGCTTCCCATTGGTCACATTTTTACCATTCAGTAAAGCGAAAGACAGCAGTTAAAAATTCCTTGTCGCTGTGACGTCATGTTTCGTCACTTTCGACAGAAAAATGACGTCATTTTCGGTTTCGTCATGACTATAACATGACAATACATTGATAAGGTCTTAGATTTTACTGTTAAATTCTCTCATTTTGTTTATCTTGATGCTGTAACTTTAAATCATTTCAAAAACTTTATTAATCAAATTAAATTTCAGGAAAAATAATATTATATTAAATTTTAATATTATTTTGAAATATTTTATGGCATCTTAATAAATTATAGATTATCGACAATCAGGAATCCTAAAAGAAAAGCTTTCAGTGGAAAATAATTAATATTACAGCCATTTTATTAAAAAAAATAATAATAACAGTTTCAAATGAGTTTGATATCTTTTGCTACGATAAATAGTTTCAAAATTATAGATTTTTTCCAATTTTTGCGCCGCCATCTTTTTGAAGTGTCACTTGAAGATTAAAAAATTTAAAACTGATACAGTATATATTGGATAATAGAAGATCACTATCACTTAAAATTTAAATGCTCTGAAATATTTTATTCTTGAAATATTTTTCAGATAGTTTGCATAGACCATTTACATATGATCAATAGTTTAAAAAATACAGAGTTTTAACGTTTCGAGTGGCTACCATTTTGTGACGAAATCATAACAACACTTTCAAAATTAATAAGCTTTCTACAAGTTTGGATACTCTGCAATGGATGGTTCTCGAGATATCTTGCAGAAAGACAATAATCATATATAATAAAGGAATAAGCCTGTGAAGTCTAGGTTTCTGCGCATATGCGAACTCCCTTGACCGGAAGTGCTGCCATTACTATTTTCACTCGCTTCGGATCTTTAATCGCGTCTTTTAGAAAACTAAATCCCAATCTCACTATAAATTTTGTTTTAAATTATCATAATTTACTTCTTATTTATTTGTTATACTTCTTTTTATTTTTTGATTTCAATTTCTGGTTTTTTCGATCGAAAAATGTTAGCTGTTCGGGGCCAGAGGGTTTAGTTTTTTCGGCCAACGATATACATATCTATATGATCTATACCTATAACGTTTATGTAGATTCGGCCCACCGAATCTACATAAACGTTGCATTTAAATAATATTTGATTTATTTCAGAATTTAAATAATATTTCATCTTTTTTTTTTTGGTATATTTGAGCACGTAGTGGCCAGGGCTAACTAGTATTTTAATAAAATGATTTAAAATTATTATCACAATACTTAAGAACTCTTATTGGAATAATGTAGATTAGTGATCCCTAAAGTATAATGCGTATATACCTCTGGGAGTGTGTAAGAAATTTTCAAATGTGCGCGTTTTTTTGTTTGTCATAATAAATGTCTGATGTATGGACTGACTATTGTTGTAATTTACAAATAAAAGGGATGCATACTATTATTATTTACTAATAAAAATGATATAAGATTAAAAAGTCTAGGGACCGCTAGATTTTTTTTTGGTCAACAGATGACGCCATTCTCCACTCAGTTAGGGTACTAAGTGGCGGGGCGAAACAAGCCCTTCCACAGACTGCCTACCCCTGCGGAGGGGTCAGCCGGATTGTGGAGGACGGGGATCAACGGGCCGGGCCCGGACCCCATGATAAATATTTT
>WUQG02416316.1:0-15665 GCA_011317285.2 Androctonus mauritanicus | reverse complement strand
ATTATTTTTTATAGTGGACCTTCAATTTAAAATTTAAAAAGAAAAAAAAAATCTGCTAAAAGAGTTCGCTGAAAGTATTTTTAATACATTTTCTATCACGTTTTACCGATAGTTTAGCGTATTAATTAAAATATTTAATTGTTTATCTAAGTTTTTTTTTATTTTATTTTAATCCAAATTAAATAATCTTGTTTACTTTTTGTAACTATTAAATAAGAAATTTTGTATTTTTATTATTCTTTGGCTATTTAATTAATGCTGTACACTAATTAATACCTTTCAGTTTAGTAACTTTACGCTTTTAAGAGCAGATAATTATAAAAACTGAAACAGAAAACCAAAACAGAATTTCATTTTCAGTCATGCATCTGTTAAAAAAAAAAAAATGATATATGAAACTGAACGTACGGTCCAAACATAAATTATAGTAAAAAAAAAGAAGAAACAAACATAAAACGAAATTGAAATTTTCAGTTTCTGTTTATGTATCGGTTGTATTTTTTTTCGGTTGAGTAAATTTCGGAAATAATATACGTTAAGCAATCTTAGAAAACCTAATAAAAGTTTACGAAATTTATACAACATTTTTTCCTATTAAAAAAATAATAATAATAAAAGAATCTTGCTACCAGTAACGATCCCGATAATTAACGGATTCAGTATAAAAGCCATTTTACTTCAGTTTATCTATCTCGCTTGCTTCTGCAAAGTGGCTATCGAAAGAGAATTTCTGTTTTGTCTCTTTTTTTTTTCTTGTTTTTTCCTCTTTTCCTACTTTCCCAAGATGTTAGACTAGATGAAGTCTATTTCGAAAAGAAAGCGAAATATAGCAAGAAAGAAAGGAAGAAAAAAAAAAGGAAAACATTCCTTTTCACAAAACATAGAAGTGGTAAGCCAAGTCCACTTCTTCGTGTAGTGGTTTCGTAATCTAGGATAGCTTCGGTGGAAATCGTAGTAAATCCCTCAACTCCTCAACTTGAATACCGAATGAGTGGCAATCGGTGAATTGCACTTGAATCGCTGACTATCAAAACCGTGCCAAAGTTATAAAGTTTGGATAATATGTTACAATCCTTACACGATTCTCTTCCTGTGGTCTATATAATATCCCATATCTCGATCCCATTCGGACACGTGTAACACAGATAAAACTTTATGTATGTATGTATATATATATAAATCTACAAAGAATTTAAAGTTAATTTAATTATACAGATATATTACCTTATTATCTGGATAGAAAACAAGAAAAAGTAGAAGTTATAATAGATTTTGAAAGAAAATTCTTTAAGGATAATTAAAATTTTCCGCTAAGGAATCATAATGGCCATTATATAACAGTGTCTACAGAAATGAGTTCAGATACAAATGGAACAAGAAGAATTGCTATCATTACAGTTCTATTTAACTAAATCAATAAATGAATAAATGAATAATAAAAAGAAGAGGAAAAAGGAATAATCGAATTTTCCGAGAAAAGAGAAAGATAAATAATAGAACATGATTAAACATTCACTTTTGGAATTAATAATTTTTTCTCTCCCCCTCTTTGAGAAAATTCCTGATGCTCTTCTATATAGTCAAACCATCTCTTTTTTTTTTCCTTCTTCTTCTTCTTCTCTTTATAGTTTGTTCGGTTTATTTAATCAACATAAATTTATGAATATCAGAAGAAAAAAATTATAAAGGTTCTAATGTGGAAATTTTCTTTGATAGTTAGTCGTGGAATTTTTTTGTTTTTTTTTTTTTTTGCTGAATGAAATCTTTTAAAGTATTCTTCAGGAGGAACGAATTTAAATTCCTGTGCAAATATCAATAAAACTCATTTTATGTTAAGTGTATTGTCTTAACGGGTGTTATATATTTATTTAGGATTAAATCGCAGTTACTGAATTATTAAAGCCATTGGTTGTCACCGTTATTATTATTATTATCGAACTTAATAAGGATTTTAATCAGGCCTAAGAGCGTATTTTGGTTAATGTATCTATTCACACTTAAGTACTGAGTGCTTGGTCTTATCTTAATATCATACGATACTTTAGTATATTTATTTAGCGGATAAATTATATTTATGAAAACAAACAGGACATTTCCATAAAGTATGAAAACTGCTAACTTTATATAATCTTCTGTGATATATAAAATAATAATATTAGTTATTGTAACTAAAGAAAACATTGAATAATCTATTCTATAAACTGAGTTCCTCCTCGGAATTAATTTGAATTTAATGGAAACATTTTTTGCCACTTTTAACGACTACAATTTTTTTTTCCTCAGAGAGATAGCCTTAGTAATTATCAATTCTATACCGTGGTAACTAGAACCGGAGATATTGATTGCTACATTGTCCATTTTGATAGCATTCTCTCCAGCTACGCGATGAAAAAAAAATAAAAACACTGTTTCTCCAAAAAATTTCATTATTTTTGTAAATATAATTCTGTATACATAAATATCCGCTTATTCTTCTTCTAACCATCGTTTGTATGATTCATTGGACAGAATAACTAATCGAAAACGTTAAAAAATCTTCCTGAATTCCTGAAGAAAGTTGTCCTCTGGAGGATGAAGTCTGATTCTTATTCTATGGTGCATAAGGAAGTCTTAAAGGCCACTATCATGCTCGACTGCATTTAAGTTCCCCATTGGGAAGGTTAGGTACCCATTAGAGTTGAGTGGTCCCAGAACTTATCCACAGACGATCAGAAAAGTCGGTTTTCATTGGAATTACAAAGAGAATGTTTAGCTATAACCGACACTTTTGGCTTGCTTGCTTCGAGACAATTAATTTTTGCAAAATTTAATCATTCTGAAACTCTGGAAGTAGCAGCATCAATCCACTTACAATTCCTCACGTCTAACCGCCTCTTAAATTTTGAACAGTATCCACATTTTCTCAGAGGAAATAATAATAATAAGTAAATTTTATTAGTTTTTGTTTATTTTTTTCAGTCTTATTAAATTATTAATTCAGAATGTTTCCAAAAAGTTTGGAATTCTAATCATCAAAAGACAGATGGCAATATTGGTATTCAATAAAAATTCCTATAACAATACCGGATTGAATCGATATAAAAGTAGTTATAGGAACACAATATTCCTATCGAATTGGATAGTTTATTAAGTACCGATATCAAGATTTATCTAAAGTTTACACACAGAGATTTTCATTATTATATTCTAGAGATTTTTGCATTTTTAATGAAAGTTGCAATGTTCATATTTCGGTGATGAATCGAGTGATTTTCGTGAAATGGTTAAAGTTAATAAAGCAATGTCAAAAGAGAAAAACGTAGATAAATGATGTCTGCTTAAAGAACAAATAAATTCTTGTTCCATCACAATTTATCGATCCACGTGTTGCATATACAGTAACCTTTCACATAAATAACGATAGGAAATCAAAGGAAAATCTTGAATGGCATTGAGAAGAAGACCAGATGTCTTCATCTGTGGCATCTTCCATCTAAAAACTGTTGACTAACTCTCCTGTAACGATTGCATGGTTTAAACTCGATACCTTCCAGAAATGTCTTGCAGTTACCTAACAGACGTCAATAATAACCTGTAACTGTTGACAAAATAAAAGTATATATATATATATATATATAAATGGCGTGTCAATTGAGAAATTTCACCTTTAAGTTATATAACATTTGCATGTCTGAATTGCACGAAATGCAGAGAAGATTTAACTGATGCTATCATTCTACTTATATCGATTTTTAGAGAGTTAAGAAAGAAAGAAAAAGAAAAAAAAAGCAAGAAATTCTTTTTGTCCAAACGATATTTCTTTTTTTTTTTATTTTTCTTTCAAAACTGCTGTTGTAATTTAATACAATAGTTAAAGGTAGAGAGAAAACTTTCAGTTGTATTATAATAACGGGGTTTTTCTTAATTGCTAGTTTAATTTATGGAAGCAAAAATTCGTTATTATATATATAGGAAATCTGTGATCGATCGTAAATTCTTGTTAGAAAAAATATTCGTTATATTTTTTATTTATTTAAGCGGAGTAAAAATAAAATAAAAAATGAGTTATTACAAAATTAGAAAAGTAAATAACATAAATCATCATAATAATAATATTATTATTACGAAAGCAATACGTAACAAAAGCTTCTGTACAAGACAAGAACATTATTAATAAACATATCTTTTTTTATTTATTTTTTTTTTGTAAGCATGTCAAAATTAGTAAGTTCATCATTCCACAAAACATTCATTAAAATAATCTTTCCAGGGAAGAGAAAAAATTTATTAAAAAAAAAAAATTACTAAATCATTCTACAGAGTAGGGGGAAAAAATAATAATAATAACAGGACTCGATTCAGATAAAAATTAAAAATATGAAAGAAAACTAATTGTTTCTTTTAATCAGTTTTACCGAATTTAACAATTAAAACTATTGTTTTTCGGGATTAGAAAAAAAAAAAAAAAGTCGAAACTAACTTGAAATGTTTTTGTTTCGGTCATTAATGCAGATAATTAATCTTTAAGGATATCGAGCATTACTGAAATCTAACAAAATAATTTGATAATCCGAGTAATTTAATTCGTACCGAACGAATAAAATAATAAAAAAAAATATAACCAGAAAAATAAAATAAAATAAAAACCGTTTGTTCATTTAGTGAAAATCATTAAGTTAATTGATATTTCTGTGCATGAGATAATCAATTTTTAAAATCTCTTTTCGCACAGAATTAAAAATAACATTGATATATACTCGTGTTATTTTAATTCGTAGAATTGCTCTGAAATAAATAAAAAAAATTAGTTAAAAATCTTAAAAATTAACGGTTTGTAATTTAAAAATTAAAAAAAAACAAGATGATCGTTACATTTTAAACAATTATTACGTCATAATCTAATCGATTCAACCATCACGACCAATGGAAGAACGTCAACATTATGTCGATTATTACGTCTTGAATAACTGTTGTATCATATTATTGTTTTTCATGATTTAAAAAAATAATAAAAGACGATTGTTACGTTTCAACAATTATTACGTCACAATCTGATCGATTCACGCATCTCGACCAACGCAAGAACGCCAACGTATGTCAATTATTACGTCTTGAAGAACTGTTACATCATACTTTTGTTTGTTACGTTTTCTGATCGATCTTCGGATCTCAGCCAATTACACAACATCAAAATATGGAAATTGTTACGTCTCGAACAACTGTTACCATCTCTAATTGGTTCTCGGATCTCAACCAATCGCAGAACGTCGACTTATCAACACGCTGTTATATTATATTGTTACGTAACAATAGGTTTAAAAATAAGACGGTTTAATTGGTGTAAAGCAAAATTTAAAATTTTTTTTTCTTCTGTAAAGAATGTTTTCTGCAACATTATTCTTCGTAATTGCTATTCATTCTTTAAATTATTAAAATATCTATAATTTTCGTGTAAATATGCTGTTTTGATAACATAAAAACTGTATTTAGTCTGCATGCCAAATCAACTAAAGTTTCAGACGAAAAATCGCACTCGGAAAGCGTTAAAGTTGGCAAAGAAATATATTAATTAAAGTTTTAATTTTATATAGTACAGGAGTTGTTTATTTAAGCTCGGAAAACAAAGAATGGCACAAATATTTAATTACCTTTCGGTTGTAAGCAATTCCATTAAATGGTTTGTTTCATTACAGAGTATCGAATTTTCCTGGAATTATTTTATTTGATGTATTTTAAATGAGTAAAAAAAAAAAATAAACAAATAAATAAATAACGTTAACCAATTAAACGGCATCGAAGGTTTGCAAATTTATAAATAATTAATTAATTTTATAAATTATTTATTTATTTATTTTTATTTATTGGATTTTCTTTGTATACAAACTCGAACTCCAAACAGTGCGGTGTATAGTATATATACAAAAATATACCGTTTAAAATTTTACTAAGGAAAACAATTTTCGAGAGTTTTTTTTTTCGCTTGCAGAAATCAATCCAATCTAGTAAATTGCAGAAATATGACGTCATTAAATATTTTTGATGACTTAAAGGTTTTAAATGAACCTTGATGTGGAACTAAGGACGATTAATTTTATTCATAAATTACTCTTGTAATTTTTTTTTCTTCCTCTATTGAATCGATCAAAATTATCGATGCATTAATATGAATGTATGCATTAGATTAAAATAATCATGAATAATATATATATATATATATATATAGGTCTAATAGGCGTGATGTATTTTTTTATTTTTTATTCTGAATGTTTTTGTCATTTTTTTTTTTTATCTCTTTTACTTTAAAATAATTTGCCAATTTTCTTGCAATATCTGCTTTATTTAAATTGCAAAAATTGCTTTTGCGGTTTAGTGATTTTTCTTTTGTTATTCTTTCGTGTAACTTTTTTTTTGTTATTATTATTTTTGCTAGAAAAATTGTTATTTTCCTTTTCTTCTATATAGTTTTTATTCTTACGCTGCATTGTTACTTGAATGATTTTTATGGTTCCATTAGTATTTTTACTGAGATAATATTTTAAAAACGACGTTTTTATCGAGTTTTTGGCTTAGTAGTTTTACAGGGAAGACGAGAAACTGTTTAAATGGTTAAGAATTTAAGGATAAAAATTAAATTTTGTTAATTGATAGGGATACATATATACAGAAGAATGTTTTCTTCCATAGAAAGATTATATAAATAAATTATAAAGGTGCATCAATTCGTGCTACAGCCATCTATAAGGTATGTGAAAAGTGTGTTATCAGGTGTAAAGCGTGAGATCCTACCAGATAATAAGGCAAGCAAAGGTTATTATTATAAATTCCTCTCTACAGAAGATTGGAAAATTGCTCATGGTGAATAAAAATCTAAATAAAGCAAGGATTTTCATAAGTCGCTATCATTTTAGAAGGCATCTTTACCTAAAGAGATTGCTGATAGTTCCAACTAGATGAAGATGTCTTCTAAAGTGACAGTAAGGAATTCTGTAACAATAATAACTGAATTTTTCAAGGAGTCAAAACAAAGATTGTCATAGGTCACTATCACTTTAAAAAGCATTTTTGTCTAAAGAGATTGCTGATAGTTCCAATTAGATGAAGATGTCTTCTATGATGACAGTAAGGAATTCCATAAAAATTCTTGCTTGATTTTTAAACAGTTAAGATTGATCTTCACATGCTATGTAGTCACATGTCATATAAAGATGACTTCTATCTCCTTCTTAAAAGCTCTTTGAGGGCTAAGATATGAACTTCTAAAATTGCACTTCCCTAGATCTGAAGATTATTTTACTATCCTTTTGAAGAAAGATATTATCTTTCATGTCCAAGACAGAATTTTAGATGGAATAATTCTGTTATGTATGCACAATAGATCACTGGAATGTTTTCTGCTTCTATGAAATTTAAGTCAAGGTGCAAAATATTTAAAGTGCTACTGTAAAGATGTAAAAAGCGTTAATAAGTTTAAAATATTTTCTAGAATACTGCATGCTGTTATATATCATAGAGATGTATTCATATATAAGAAACATAGAATACACTATGTTTTTTTTCTTTTTATTAAGAAAACCTGTTTATATTATTAATAATTGCCTTTAAATCATTTCTGCGAGCATTTATAAACGCCAGGTTTTGTATAAATGGTGAATATTTCAAGAAATTTAGTCTAAAAGCAAAGCAGTATAAACATATTTTTGATATATCAAAACTTCTATTGAATATTTCATAAAAAAATTCTTCCAAATCCACAAGTGCAATATTTTCTTCGAAAAATCTAGAATTCAAATTTATTAAAAGCCCAAAAATTGCTCTTAAATCTTGTATAAATTTCGTGATTTCCACCAGAAAAATATTCGACTCACTGTAACCGTAACAGAGGGAATATGAAAATGTCTCTTTTAAACAGTTTGAAAGTTTTTTAACGAGGTTAAAGTACTCTTTCTATCTTTTAATCCAAATTTAAAAACTTGAATAAAAGTAAAAATTTCAGAATAAATCTGTAACGATAAAACTGAATATATTAGAAACAAGCTGGAATGCTCTTTTTCTTCTTCTTCTTCTTTTTTTTTCATTAGTTCAAATTTTTGCCTCTTTCTATCTGCCACACATCAGGAAAATATTTCAAAGCGAAAGAGCTAACAAGAAAGATTTTTTTGTTTCGATTTTTGACTTATTTCCAGTAAAAGCTTGTTTAAATTCAAGAAACGATATAAATCCAACAGAATTTCTTAGATGCGCTGTGTCTATAGTATTCTTCGAAATTCTTTTCTTCTTCTATCAACTTGCACTGAAAAGTGCATTCAACTCAACTTTAATTTAATCCACTCGATTCTATACAATATTCTCCATAATTTCGTTCTTTTGACGGTATGCAAATATCCCTGATACAAAGTGATAGAAACAGAAAGACACCAAATCTACAAGAAAAAAGCAAAAACTCGTGTCCAAAAAAAAGGAAAAAAAAGAGCTTTTCTTTGCTAGAAATACCCTTTAGAATAAAGAAAAAAAGACGAAACCGGAAATGAGAAGTCGGACCGTTTTTCAACAGTTTTTTTTTTCCTGTTTTGTCTTTCTTTCCTGGTCCCTTTTCCTTTCTATACTTTCTCTTGTTATTGTGCTTTTATTTCGGACGCATTTACTTTGGTTTGTCTTTAAAATAAATGTCGAGAAAATTATTTCTTATCCAACTAACGGCGGACAAAGAAAGAAAGAAGGAAAGGAAAAAAATTTTTATCATCTTTTATCTTCTCATTCATAAATACCAGAAACCATTCTAAATAATTTTCGGAATAAAAAGGATAAACATTCGGATAATTTAACACTACAGTAATCTTTTAACTATAATAATAGTTGTAGCAATAGTAGTAGTAGTAGCAGTATCTTTGAACTCGAAAGATATGATTATTATTGTTATTACTCTTTAAGGATCACGGCATCATCAGATAAGATTTTCAAAATGGAAATTTGAATTATTCAACTAACAGTAAGACATTCGGAAATTTATAATGCATTTCCATTCGTAATAAGCAATAAATATATCCTTTTTAATCTCTTCTTTTAAGATCAATGATGTGTAAATCCTCTTTGCTCAGAAAGATGGAAGTAATTTCTAATGCTTCCTGTACTACTGTCCCAAGATAAATTCTGTATAAAAAATAAAAAACAAAAATTCGAAAGATGTTTCGAGTTTTTTTTTTTTCCTTATTTTTCTTTTATAAATTTTTTAATTTGACAAATTTTATTTTTTCCGATTTTTTCTTTTTTTTTCCTGAGAGATAAGTAAAAACGTCGAGGATTCAATTCGAATCACCAAAAGGGGGAAAGATCGTTAGGTCTCGTTTCCGAGTTACTTCCGTATGGCTTGATTCCACTTCCGGTTCCTTGAACAAACCGGAAGTGAGTGGGAGGAAGACGATTCGCGTGCGCCGAAAGGATCAAGTACGTTTATCAAGTATGACTTGACCTCTTCTGATACAAACTTTTTGCATTAGTATTAACTCTATATCATAAGAACGGAAAAAGCATTAAAAAAACTGTCCGAAAATCTCAAATTCTTTCGTAATTTTGAGGATATAAATTAATAAACTGTTTATTCCCATTTTAACTCGAAATATCGACGTAACTTCTATGATAATCTTATCTAGACGAAGTGATACTTTCAAACTTACGTTAACAAGTAATTCTTTAGAAATTATCGACTTATTTAAACAAAACAATACCAGTTAACACTACTAATCTTATTTATATAATCCAGTTGAACGGTTTTATCTATTTTTTTTTTTTTTCTAGATGACGATATCTGCTTATCTTTACATAACACCCCTCAACGTGGAATTTTCGATAGGCACAGTTGACATAAATAAACGTTTATAACAAAAAAATGTTTTACGATTTATATAGGAAGTTATACATCAAGTTAAACTGCATTAAGCGATCATAAAAATTCATATTTGCCACTTAAATGGGTAATTACAAAAATTTACTCCTCTTTTTTCGAAAGAATTCTGAGAGGCACAGAAGTAAGAAATTCATAGCGCAAACAAAACTGTCTATGGCATCATTGTAGCAAGCATAATGGCCTCTTCCAACCTCAGTTATAGTCAGTGATTTCCATCTTGTCAATCCTTTGAGAATTTATGGGTTGATCTAAACTCGCTTCTTTGTCTGCTACCCATAACGACTTACAACCGAAATTTCATCTCTCTGTCTGTTTTATACAGTAAAAATAGATAGAAAAAAACCATTTTTCCAAGACAAATCACTGTGGCAGATGGTATTGATGGCTATATCCTTTTTCCTTGTTTCTTTAGGCAAAATATTCCTACTATGGTATATACTGCGATATTTTTTGATCTATTTTTCTCTAAAGATTCCATTCGGTTTAATGAGAATGGCCTAGATATGCATTACACAGATTCAGAAAAGGCGATTTATACAGGGGCAGGAGGTTTATTTTCGGCACATTGATATTTTTACGCCCTTAAAACTTTTTTAAACTGTACTAAAATCCGGAAAAAGAAGAGGACCACATTTCGGAAAGATTCTATCAAGTTTTTGCAAGGAATATTTGCCAGAGTTTGAGTGCAAATTTTCCTATCGCGTTAGCTAGACTGCCAGTGATTTTTTTTATATTTTCTACATAATATTTTTAAAGATTATAAATTTATTTTTATGAAATATACAAGTAATTTTGACAAATTTATCCGGGATACTGATAAATATTTACAAAAATTTATATATATATATATATATAGTCTTTATATAAAATATTCATAGAACTTGAAAACATAATATGATCAATTCGAATATTATGTTAAAAAAATATTTTTTTTATATACATATCGAAATTTTGCGTAAAATTTACATAAATATTTCATTTATATATTTTTTTAAAAAACAAAATTTTGGGGGAAAATATATAAAACATATTTCTGTATTTGAATTTTTGTAAAAATAAAAAAAAAATCGCTGGAAAATTCTGTTCGTGATCATTCTTATTTTCTTTATGGCATGTTGCAGAATGATGTTTTCTTTTTTTAGTTAAGTTAAGATTCATAACACATCAGGAAAAAAACATATCAAGTAAAACTTAAACAGATCCTTAATTCTACCCAGAATACATTTAAGGAAAACAATGAATGGAAGAACTTTTATTTTATGATGCGAATTGTTTTGATACGCGTGATAAGAATTTCTGATGTAAGCTCCGGACACGGAAAACTCCTTTCTAAATGGAAATTCTGAAGAAATTCAGAAACAAAACAACGAAACTTCTTAAATACAAGTGATTTTCATAGAAAAAACTGTATAATATGTTAATGATGTGAAAGAGCTGTAGTTGTTAATCCTGCTGCTCTTTAATGTAATTAGTTTACAGAAAAGAAAAAAAATAGAATTTTTGTTTCTGGTTTTCATCCAGTTTCATGCATAAGCAAACATGGCTATAAACTACCTTTGCAACAACTCCTAATATGTAAAGATTTTGCTTAATGCCGTATAACTTTAAAGTTAATATGCTTGCTTGTGTTTAATCCTTGTTTATGTTCCTTTTAAGAAATTTTAAATATGAAGTTTCATTAAGTCTAGAACATTGTTAAGTACTGCACAAAATATGAAAATAATCTAAACTTTATTCTTGTAGATTAATAAAAATGGAACGTGTTTGCCGTGAGTTGTAAAAGAAAACTGCAAAGTTACTCCTAAGAAGAAAATTAAAAAGAATGCATTTCGAAAACTCGAACATAACTGAGAAAAATAAAAAAAACATTGCAAACATGTTAACTGACAACAGTTTGGTTACAAACAGTCTCTTTTCTGGCTGCGATATTTAAAAAAAATAAGAAAAAAAGAAAAAGCGAGGGATAGTCAAACGGACCGTGTCTGTCAGCTAACGTTGTTAAGTTCAATAGTAACGTTGTTCCGGAGAATTTCTGAGGATTTACAAACAACACCAGTTTCTGCAGGCAAACAAGACACAGATGGTCAAAATGCGGAATGTGTCTCGGGATTTGAAACGAAGGAACATGCATACATGTTTACGTAATTTGGGAAGTCAAACATAAGTAGCTTTCCGAATTCTGTCTGACAACCGCACTTGTGCAGACGGTTGACAAACAGTTTCAATGGAGAGATTTCCACTCCCTGGAAAATAAAGTCGCTTAACGTTAACCAAGAGGAAACAGATACACAATTCGGCAAAATGTGATTATTCTAAATTGCTTACACCCTTTACTGAAGTATATTTTGAATTACTATCGTTTAATTAAATAAGGAAATCGTTAAAAATATTTAATTTGACGGTTAATTTCAATTTCAAATAGACCAATTATAATGGACGTTATTTGAAATTGATCAATCAGGATAAAGCGTTTTTTTTTTTAAACTGATCAATTACGATGACTCATTCGTTTGAAACTGACTAATTTTAAGATGCAGCGTTGTTTGAAATTTATACTTATTCAAGTTTTTTTTTATAAAAGAAAGTTAGAATTGTTTACAAGATTTAACAGATTATTCAAACATCTGATAATATTCTTCGATCGAATCATATTCAAACAGAAAGTAGAGAAAGTTCAGTTGATATATCATATTTTTGACAATAGTAAACATTACTTTAACGAACTCTTTGACATTCTGGACATAGAAATTTCCACCTGTCTTTCTGAGAGGCGACAGACTACGAGCTTAATCAGATTAGCAACGATGTCACTGCCTTGATTTGGTTAGCGAATCGAATTCCCCAACGAATTCGCACACAGCAAACTTTGCACACTAATTAACTCTGTTGAATCAAACAACTAACTATTCAGTGTTCAACAGTTAATAACTGAATCGCTCATGTTTAAGCGCTCGAAAAAAAACGCCCTCGATACAGTTCCAATAGGTGAACTCTTCCTGAAGAGTGAAACACCTGCAGATAAACTTAAGTCCTGTGAATGTGATGTATCTAAGAGATATATTATTGATAAAACAGATAATTAAATTATTGATAAAGAAGAGGAATTCCGAGGAAGAAATTAATGAAAGTTTGCTAATTGCACAACAAAGTAAGACAATTTTCTTAACAACCTATAGTGTATAAGTTAATGAAGATTTGTATTCATTAACTTGGCTGCTACCGAGTTTTATCTCCGATATAAAAATTTAAATTGAATCGTTAATTAAAAACGGGATTATGCATTTACCGAAATATATAAATTTTCAGATTTTCATGCGTTTGAAGTGAGTTATTCAGATATAGTATTGTGAGAAAGATATTTTATTTTCTTTCAATTGAAATACTTCGCATTGCATCGAGTTGATTATCTTTTATCACGCATGAAAATAGATTTTTTTTTTCTTTCGTTAACGTATTGATTTCTGGCATAATTTGTTACTAACCAGGCAAGATTAAGATGGTACCAGTTATGTCTAAATTTGAATAAAGAAGAGTGAAGAATATTGATTTTTTTTTATCCCGTTGTAATCCAAATAAGACAAATACACAAACACATAAAAGGCTAGATATAGAGATTATCCTAGTTAAAGTTAATGTTGTGTGAAATATGGTGGTTTAAGTGAATCGACCATCCAATTTCCGATAAATTACAACAATGCTGAAGACTTGTAAAGGCGATGTTTCCTTCCAGAAGAGTTTTCCTCTCTTGCGTAATGAACCGTGGAAACTCCTGAAAGCTTTTCTGAAAAATTTATAGAAAGAAAGAGAAAAAAAAGATTCAGATATCACATAACCCCGTAAGAATTTTTAAAGTATGGTCACACTCACGTACACACAATAAATTTAAAAAAAAAAAAAAAAAAAAATTAAACCGCTCTAGTCCACTCTTAAGAGTTCATCTGGGATACGTCTCTCCATAGCATTCAAATTTATTTATATATATATTCTTCTTTTTAATACTTTCTGAAAGATTTATTTAACCGAATTTATACTTTTTTTACAGAAATTATCCCGAAACGAGAAACAAAAGAAGTTGGTTACTTAATGGTCGTTATTGCTAAAAGAGTATCAGAATAGCATTCGGACAATACACTGCCACAAAGTACAAGATATATCCATTAAGTAGTGATATGTTCCGTCTAAGTGGTGGTGTCTGTTCCCTTATTTCCCTTTTTGTACAAAAAATTCATATTATAAAAGTTTAACAAAAATAAATTCCAATAAATATTTAATAAAACCGATATAAACATGAACGGGTTAATAACGCAAAAAATTGATACATGCAGATACGAAAAAAATCTATATATATATATTGCATAAAAGTAGAGCTGATTAATTCTATTATGATGGCGTGTGTGCTCTGAGAAGAGCTGATATTAAAGTCAGTTTGATTCTCATGTGGTGTGGCAACAGATGGAGGAAGTGAACTGCCAAATTCTAGCAGAAAAGAGAAGGAATCTATTACACGACTGGAAGATATTGCACTCTAGTAAAACAAGCAGTAAATTTCCAATATTATATATTCTCTCTCTCTCTCTTATCAGCATTTAATCGATTATACTAATCGAACACGTCGTATTAATAATAATAATAATAATAACAATAACAAACGATAATCGATTACTGTCAAGGCTTATTAAGTAGCTTAATGACCGCATTTTAATTCATTACCTGCAATAAATTAAATATGTATTTAATTACCTACCCTTCACATCGATCAAGAGCTTAAGTAACAAAAATGGCGATTAAAAAAAATTAAAAAAAAAAAAAAACAAATAATAATAATTTGGAAGATAATGATCCTAACTTTCTTACGCATGCCGAGTTCATTAAATAAAGATAAAAATTTTTATTTTTATTATTATTATTTTTTAAAAATTAATATATATATATATAATTTTTAATTGCAGACTTATAAATTTCGATAATAAAATTCGCTTTCTTTGCGATTCGAGTAATTAAATTTTAACGTAATCGAAATTTAATCGAAATTCGATTTTAAGATTGTAAAATCGTAATTAGATGTCTCCAGATATGGATTTTATTTAATCGATCACACTCGCGAGCGCACACACACACACACATACATACAGACAAATGCTGATCGATCGATGATCGAGTTTAAAAAATAAAAAATAAAATAAAATATTTTAAATTTGCATTTTGCGCTTAAATAAATCTCTAAAAGTATTTTTGAAAGTTTTGTATCGATTTGGATGACACACGAATCGATTTTTTACAACTTACGTATATAAAAGCCACTCCGGGACACGATTCATTTGATTAAATATATAATAAAGATTATTAATTTATACATCGATTAGATAAACAAATTATCGTCATTATTAATCGATACGTAAAGAGAGAGAGAGAGAGAAAGATAGATATATACCAATAATGTATACATACTTTAAAACTTAATTTGATATTCCGCATAACCTTCGGAACGAATTTCGATTCTGCGAAATGGTAAAATGCAAAAAATAATCGATTATTCATCTTCGGTAAAAGAAAAGCAAAAGGAAAAAGAAAAAAAAACCCTCTTTTTAAAATGGAAAAATAAAAATATATCTTTAGCCACATCCAAGTAAACGTTCTCCTATAGAAAACCCAAAGGCATTTTTCCAGTTACCTTATTTCTGTTTCCTGACTTTTTTGAGATTGCTAGCGCAATATACTTTTTTTTTTTTTTATTAAAGCACTTTTTATCCCATATAAGCTTACGTATATAAGTTATATATAAATA
>WUQG02416305.1:0-15666 GCA_011317285.2 Androctonus mauritanicus | reverse complement strand
TCTCCGAATTCAATATTTTTTTTATTAACTGTAGCA
This sequence comes from Androctonus mauritanicus, assembly GCA_011317285.2. NCBI lineage: Eukaryota > Metazoa > Arthropoda > Arachnida > Scorpiones > Buthidae > Androctonus > Androctonus mauritanicus. The sequence goes on along the minus strand of WUQG02416305.1, from coordinate 15,630 downwards.
CGTTTTTTCAAACCATTATACTCATATAAATTCGAAATTACACGAATTTGTTGCTTTGATATTCCTATGCCGGTTCGCAATGCGTTTGATATCAATGCAGTACATACGAAAGTCTGCTATACAGTTCAGCGCATACAGTTCATATTTATGATCGGTCATCAATGTTATTTTATAGAAATAAAATTAACAATTATCCCATTTTAGTTTTAACCTGAATGCTGCTACTTCGAACTAAAGTTCGATACGGTCCAATTGGTCGTATTTTCTCAAAACAATTACGGAAATTATGGATTAGTTTATACAAAATGATCCAAATTTTGATAGAAATTCAAAGGCAAGAGGAACTGTCACTGATGCGATGTTTCGCTATCGACAATTACGTTCTGAACGAAAAAGGCAAACGGCATTAGATGACTTCTTAACGCGAAAAAACAAGAAGTGTCAAATGAGGAATAATCTTCCTCATCTCAAACATAAATTAGCCTATTTTCCCGAATATTTTTTGATTTTTACCAATGATTTATGAATACAAATCGATATTAACAATTAAAAAAAAGTCTATAATTGTGGATCGCGCGCGAGACCGATCGGACGAAAATGACAGGCAGTTGAGCCTTCTCGCTAACCTGCGACGCGTTGTGCGTAAGGATGGGTGATGAGGCTGGACTCCCATGACACAGAGACTACAGATCGTTAAACCAACAACTTCCTTTTATTAAATCAAAAGAGGGAGAATTCTTTACATTTTTTTTATCCCACAGAGAATTATGAAGAGGAAAAGTACCTTTTTGGAAGAATGTCCGTAAAACAATGATGAAAAGTCCGCTACCTTTCTGATTCAGAATTTCCCAGATTCTGTAAAAGTTTGTTCAAGTGGTTCACCTTGACATCCGTCGTATGAACAATGGTAACGTCCGTGGTCGGACAATTATGTGACTTTCAGTTAATGCTCGGATCGGAGTGGCAGAGATACACAGAGTTTCTTGGTGGAGTTCTCGAAGCACAGCTCCTGTAAAGACGTTCACCTCTTAAAATTTCCACGAGAGCTTTTATATCGGCTCTAGTACCTCTGACCTTGCATCCTTGCCCAAAAAGACGAGAGGCTTCCTCCTTAACAAGAGGACGTTCTTTAGGACAATAAACATTACCCGAAACCTATGTGTACTTTACAACTTGATTTAACTTTATTGGGGCAAGAGTCCACGGTTTGAGCTATACGATACATCACCTGTCGATGCGTCTTTCACTCTCCTCCAAATTCCTCTCTCCGTTTCTCCCCTTTTACAAAAAAAAAACAAAAAAAAACAAAAGCTGGAGGTTGGGAAAAGATATGTTACATCCAACCCGAACTCTGTCCCTCACATAATTAATGTAATATAATAGTAATAATACATGTTACAAAATCAAATAAAAAAATGGTACGTATATTTTTTATTCGCTATCCTGTTTCACCTATCCCAATTGTTTACGTGTTAAGATCATCTGGTTTAACGCTGTTTCATTTAGCGCTTGGTTTTTTTGGAACTTATCCCCCGCGTTAAACGGGGGATAAGTTCCAAAAAGCGTTATACTTTCCAAAAAGCTTTATTAACAAACAAGATGTTACAAATGCATACACCGGCGTTTGTAACTTCTTATGGTATCAGAAGTTACAAATGCATATCCCGTATTTCAACTTCTAATAGTATCAGAATTTACTTTATAGTACTGAACAGTACTTTAAAGTAATTTCTGATAATATTCAAATACCGTATTGAACTATGGAGTGTTGATTGCGTATGGAGTGACATAAATTTTATATGAAAACTTTACATAAGATACGAGATTGCGACTAGTTATTGTTTAAAGTTATGTATATTCCAATTTGTTGTACAATAACGTGTAATAGATTATGTTTGCAAATTCAGACCGCATCGCATTACCAACTAACTTTTGTAACTGTATCTGTTAGTCAATTTGTCACATTCTCCGACTGTCTACCAATATATACTACATTTCAGTGCATTTATGTAAAGATATTGTTTACTCGTCTTACACTGTAGTTGTAATTAGTAAGTATTAAACGGGCTGAATTTTCTCTTATTTTTTATACATAATTATAAGAATATTTTAATCGAATATAAACTTTAAAATACGGGTATTAATATCATTACTTTATAAAATTGAAAATATCGTATGTCATCGAGTATCAGTTGATTGATAGTATTATTATAAAACGATAGTAACGATTATTATCTGATTTATTATTACTAATTAACTGATAATTGATTAGTTATCGAATGATATAACATCCTTTGTTGACCTCGAAACATTCCTTTGATGCGACGCTCAAAAACCGACAACAGATGGAACGCAGTTCTGTTGCGATGTTACGGTGTGCTGTCCATACTGAACGCGATGAAGGTACACGACGGAGTTACGTTACGATATTTTGTTGCACCTTTAGAGAGAAATATAACAGCTGAGTTGGTATTTTTCTCTTTAATACAGTATTCTGGTAAAATTGAACTGTAAATTAATTTTATTATTAAATGAAGGTCTCTCACACACTGTTAACAGAATGTGAGAGACCTTCATTAGACTGGGAGAGACTCCTGATAATGTCCTCTAGAATTTGCATAAGATTTAATGTCGTTAGGCCTAATAGTTTTTATCTTTATTTTATTTTTTTCTCAAAAAATGAAAGTGCTAAAAAAATTCTAATTTGTTGAAGAAGTATATTATGTATATTTTGCTTTTGTTAATTTTTTTCTGCATTTTTATTTTATTTTAAATGGCCATATTAAGGGATTAACAAAGGTCTGTTACAGGAGCAAAGTAAATGCCACCTGTGGTGGATGCTATGCTCCGGGCAGCAGTTACTTTTCCGCTAGCCACTGCTCGTAACCCAAATTTTAGCTCACAACTCAAAGCAAGAGAGACAGCTCATATCTCAAGAAACTCGTAAGTTGAGACACTCTTACTGTTCACAGGAGAAATGTGTGTGCATCAGTGTTCATCCTAGCCTACTCCAATGATCTTTCATCAATATGAAAAAATAATCATTTAGAATCTTATTTAAGAGTTAGAATAAATTACAAATATAGACAGTTTATTTTTGGATTCTAGTGTCATATTTAATCAAGATTAAAAGTATGGTTATACATATAAATACATGAATAATACACTGTATATAAAAAAAAAATCTAACATACTGAAAACCACCAAACACAAACCTGACAAGGATTGCAGCCAGCAGTGATATCTGTAAAAGAAAAAAATGACAATAAATGTATTGTACTATTGGTACTAAGTAATGAAACCAGAAATGTTGAAAATAAATAGGTAAATATCCTTTAAATTCAAACAGACAGTATACAGATATCTAAAAAGGGGTTTGAGATTGTGACCAGTTGCAAGATAAAGCAGGAATATATGTTCCAATTAAAAATAACATTTCTGATCAACATAAAGAATAGATAGGAAAAACTGGTAGGTCAGGTAAACAAAGAACAAAAGAATATAAAATATATTAAAAAAAAAATGACTTTATCAAAAAGATTTTATGAAAATAACATTTCTGTAAAATGTCATCAAGCGAAAGTTGTAGAAAAATTTTGAATTGCATAGAACTTTTTGACATCAACACTTTTGCACTTATCAGTGTTACAAAAATGTTTGCAATAGCATATGATGACACCTTATTGGGATCCAGAGGAGTCCTGATGTTTTCTGTGGCATATTACTACAAGCACATGCCCTGATTTGTTTCAGGATGGTTTGTGGTGGTTTCAAAATGCTCAGAACATGTATTGGTTTTGACAGAGTTGCCCACAATGTGTTGTTGTTACCTCATGATGGCTTTGAAGCGAAATAATGTTGAGCATTGTTGTTTGGTCATTTGAAACTGACCACAATGCATTATGGCTGTTTTCTTTGGTCATTGTGTGATTTTGATGTTTGGCCATAACACATATATTATGTACAAAACTTGAAACTCATTTTTGTTAATTTGTTCCATTTAAAAAAATTTTTTTCTCCTTTTCACTCTTTTTGTCTCACTTTTTTATTTTCAAAAGATGGCCACCTTGGATTTATAGGAATTGGTTGTACTGAAAATTGAAATAAGTAAGCAGCTTTTCTTAGTTGGAATACTTTAATTTTGAAACAAGCTATGAAAATTTCATTGGAGATGTAAATAAAAAATAGAAAATGGTAGTACTATGGTTGATGATAAACTGTAAAATTACTAGATTTTAGTGTTTTCAGATAAAATGGATAAGTAGTAAAGTAACATTATTTACAGCAATGCAAATGGAAATAGTAAACTGCATAGATCATAATTATATGCCAGAGATTAGTATCTAGCTCAGTAAAAAGTTAGAGGTGGTGTCATTAACTGTATTACGATTTTATATACAGTAAAACTTCGATCTAACGTTTGTCAATCTAATGTTTTCCTCGATCTAACATTCTTTTTCTTCGGTCTGGCAAAAAATAGGGGAAAATAACATTAAAATGTTTCAATCTAACATTTTTCGATCTAACGTTATCCTCTATCTAACGTTCAAATTTTCTGTTCACTATATCACCAAACTCATGTAAATAATTTTCAATGTAACGTTTGACAGAATTATTATTACGTCCCGTCAGACGTCGTCATAAGTTTCCCATGGGAAATATACATATCGGTACGACATTAGCACCAATTGTCGCAATGCATATGGCTTACAGCCAATAACCCGCACATTTTCTACTTTTTTGGTTGCAAATTTCACTAATAGTCTCTTCACATTGCAAAATTTTGCAGGTCCGCGTTACCTATATATATAGGTCTTTTTTATTTTGCTGTTTCCCGATCTAACGTTTTTTTTCGCCAGCCCTTGGAAAACGTTAGATTGAAGTTTTACTGTAACTCATATAGCAATAATCTTTTTTTCTATCATCACTGATACATTAATGATGCTAATGTATCATCAATGATACATCATGATGATACTAATGTATCATCATGTTTGAACTGATGCTAATGTATTGATGATAATTATTATGAATAGCAGCAATACAGTTATATTTATTTAATGAAATATATAATTTTATAAAATAGTTGCATTATCATTGGTCAATCAAAATAAAATATTTTTGGATGATCAATGATAATACAATTATTTTCAGTTTAAAAACAAGGCTACATCAAACTTTATCTACTTGCATATCTTTCTACTTGGATCTTAAAAAATTCTATCATTTTTAAAATTTCATAACAAATACATGTATGTAAATGATCATTTTAAGTCATGATTTCAAAGTTTAAAAAAAAAAACAAAAAATTTGAAATGCATATAGAAATCAATCCCCAACTTTTAAATATTAGAACAATATGACATTTATTTAATAGATATTTTTTTATAATCTTAAAAATTTTTAAATCCAACTTATTATTGGAATAAATAAGGCCAATTAGACGAAATATCAGGCTTACAGCATTGAAATATCACAAAGTAATGCAAAGAGAAAATCAGATAGAGAGTAAAATATGATTGTGTCATGTTACATTCAGTCATGTTTCTCTAAAATAAATTATTATTGAAATGTTCTTCAGCAGAAAATATCAAAGAAATGTTAAAAACTTCCATCATTTCCAAATCCCAACAAAAGTATTTAACAAACTTTAAATGATAAAAAAAATCTAAACCAAAACATGCAATGGAAATTTTGTTGTAACTGATGGGAATGGAAAGCTAACCAATGCTCACATGATCACTAGGAGTGTAAACCTTATGTCTAAATCAGCTGTAATATAATTATCCTGTATTTTCCATTAGAAAATGCACAATCTATCAACCAGAGATATCAAGATTGCTACATTTCCATTTAATACTAATTGATGATACAAACAGTAGTATTTGCTATGTTTACTTGCTAAAAACAGTCTACACATTTTTGATCTTATTTGTTAAGTGATAATACAATATTTTAATATTTTTAAATGTATTTAAATATGAACATTTATATTTTTAATAATAGAACAGAAAGAAACCAGCACTTTTTAGGAATAATATGGCAAATCCCAGCTGCCACAACAGGACATGTTATTAGCATAAATAGGATGTAACACTGCTTTATATATTTTCAATTGTATTGTGTAGTATATGATATTTAAATACCTATAAAAATATTAATCTATACAAATCATACATACTTACATATTTTTAGCAAAAAAAAATGAAAAGATGTCAGTAAGATAAATTGACAGCATCCTAAAATCATTAATTGCCTTTTGTATATAGAAATAATTATTAAAATTGTGAAATTATCTAAATTGAATTTGTATTAAATGTAAACTGAAATATTTCATTTCTAATATTAAATATCATTTTCATACTATAAAAATAATTTATATATATAACTTTTATACTTTGTATAGGACCTATAAAAGCTTTTTACATAAATAATTCATACACACAGACAAAATTATCATATATATATATGATAATTAGTTTTTAGCAAGTAATATATATATATATATATTTAAAAATATTATTTTTAAAAATAATATTTTTAAATTATTTCTAAATATTTGTAAAAATATAATAATAAAAAAATATCTGTAAATAATGAATAAATAATAATGAATATTTTACAAAATATATTTTTTAAAACATTCATTAATTCATTATTAATATTTCATAAATTCATTATTTATATTTATTACAGATTAATTGCATTTTTTTGTATTATAAAAGCTTAACTTAATATATTATGAAATTCAAATTTATTTTATCTGAACATTATCATAGTTTATCTTAATATATAAATATTAAAAACCTAACCTTGGTGGAGAGGCTTCTAATTCTTGTAATTTTTCTTCTATTTCTTTTTGTTGTTCTAAGTACTGATCCCATTCCTGCAAGATACAAAATTATACTTTTTCTTTATCTTTAAAAGAAAAAAATTCTTTATCTTTAAAAGATTTAAAATTATCTTTCTTAAAAATTTGATCATTTAAAAAATTAAACTATGATTGATTATTAAAAATTTTATATTATAAAAATGCAGCATTTCTTGTTTTATTCTGATTAAAATAAAAATATACAATTTTGAAAAAATTTATATCTCACTTGTCAATCATAAATAAATAAAATTAACCAATATTTAAATTACAACATAAAACAAAAATATAATTGACAATTCTTAACATTTTATTTATGAATTATTTATAGGTTTCAAAATCAAATTAAGGTTATTTTTACGAAACTGATTTTTGTTTGCAACAAATAAAAATTAAAAAAATAACAAATTATTCATGATTTCTGGATGTTAACACTAACTTTGCAAAATAATTTCTTTATCGAAAATTCTTGGATACCATTATAGAAACAATTTATATCTGTCACAATATTGTTAATCTGTACTGAAGTGTTTTAAAATTAGAGATGCTCATTTTTATCTTAATAAGAAAATAAATATTAAATTAAAAATAAAATTTATATTAACAATATAAATATGACTGAATATCCAGAATCTGATAATACAGATTTCTAAATTTTTAAAATGAGTTATGATATGATTATAAAGTATACCATGTATACTTTATAATCATCATGTATACTTTATAATACTTTATAATCATATGTATACTTTATAAAGTATACAATGTTTACTTTATAATTAAAGTATACCATGTATACTTTATAATCATAAAGTACTTTATACCGGTAACCGTTTTACTTTATACTTTATGATTATAAAGTATACCATGTATACTTTATAATCATATCATAACTCATTTAATCACAGTTAAATATATCTGTTTGACGATAATACAGTGGGAAAAAAATCTGTCAACATAATTTAAAATATAATTCTATGAAAGATTACATGTATACTATTTATGTTTCAAATACAGCACACTATAGAACAGCACTATAAGCAAATAAACAAATTTTTAATACTGTAAAACGTTTTCGGACCTGGTAGTGGGTCCCTCATCAGTACATGTTCCTTTAAAGATATAACAGCATAAAAGAACAGAACTATGGAACATTCTAAACAACAATGAATCTTATGTATGTTCTTTTTTCAAAAGAATCTTATAACCGATGTTGAACATCGGTTATAAGATTCTTTTGAAAAAAGAACATACATAAGATTCATCAACTATGATCTTAGTAGAATGTTGAACATTCTACTAAGATCATAGTTATAAGATCATAGTTGTAGAAGTAGATCATTCTACTTCATAGTAGAATGTTCGATGTTGAACATTCTACTATAGAACATTCTAAACAACCGATGTTGTTTAGAATGTTCCATAGTAGTATATCTAATTAGCTGTTTCATAGTGTTATATCTAGTGCTGTTATATCATAGTAGTTATGCTGTTATATCTTTAAAGAAACATGTACTGATGAGAGACCGCTACCAGGTCCAAAAACGTTTTATGGTATTAAAAATTTGTTTTCATGCTTATAGTGCTGTTCTATAGTATGCTGTCATATAAGAGCAAGTGGTTTTGCTATATATGTTTCAAATAATAAATAAACTTGTTTAATAGGATCAAAATAATGAAAACTTATCTTTAACAGTACTTTTGGATAAAGTCCCTTTTCATTTTTTATTTAAAATTCTAAAAAATGTTTGTTTGCAACATTAATAGGCTAAAAATATGTTTTTTGGAATTCATACGTACATCGTTAGCACTATGGCAGGAACCTTTTTCTTAGAAATATCCCTATAGAAAATAAGGCTATAAACAAAGAATTCAACACAAAATGCAGTCGTGATTCAAAAAAATTTTTACTAAAACGAACGTTTTTGGCAATACATATTTGCCACCTTCAGGTACAAAAAATAAAACTAAATCAAAACGGCTAAGGATTCTAGAATATTAACGTTAGCGATTTCTATCTCCTCAGCTTCTAACAGATAATCTGATCAGATTATCTGTTAGAAGCTGAAGAGGATTTGAATAAAAAATCGAAAGCACTTCTTTCATTTGCACCTCTTGTGTTTTTCTATAGAGATATTTCTAAGAAAAAGATTCCTGCCATAGTGCTAACGATGTATGTACATTCATTATTATGTCATAGTTGGTTCTAAGATCAGCAATGTTGTTCAAGATATAAATCAAGTCAGATTTTCTCATAAATTTTAATATTAAAATGGAATGATTTGTTCCAGACAAAAAATTTTAACCAAGAAAATCAGATAACTTATTCTATACTTAAAAAGATTTATAAAATTATGAAATCTGTAAATCAAATGACAATTTAAGAAGGAAATGGCATTCTCTCTTGAACTATAGCCAGGGAAACTGGATTATTGCTAAGGCCCAATAGAAAAAATTGTGATGACCAGGTCTTTGATCATGATTTAAGTAAATCAAGCAGAAAACAAACACAAAAAAAGATGAACCCACTACAATCATTTCAATACCTTGAATTTTAGAAGATAACTTCTTACAAAACAAACATGCATCCTCTATTTCTTGCTTTATTATTATTATTGTTCATTGCTCTTTTTGATTTCAAAACTCATCAAGAATCTGAATGCAGGCTCAATCAGTTTTGAAATTTTCATGATCTGATCTGGCTCAGGTTAAAATCAAATTCTTCAAGCACACTTTGCTTCCATATTTTAATAAGATTAAATTTGAATTCCTCATTATGGGAGTTTGTTATCTCAAAAACATCTTCAGAAATAACTTCCAAATCAAATTTGTTGCCATATTGAGTTTCTGTTATCTAGGCAACATGATCAACTTTTGGAGTGTATTTGAATTCTGAATAATCTTCATACACTTGCACAAGCGCACACACACACACACACACACACACACACACACACACAAAAAAAAAACTTATTTAGGGTTACTCCAGATGCTTTTTATTGTTTTGTCAGCAACATCTGACCAGGAATCTCATAATCTTTCCTGCATCTAAGATATTATGTCTTCCAAAAATCCTTCAATATCTATTTTATTATTATTATTATTATTATTATTAAATTTTGCACTGCTTTCCATATTATTAGTAAGGATCAAGACATTTCAATAGCCATCATTCATAAGCTATTGAAATGATTGTAGTGAGTTCACCTTTTTTTGTGTTTTTCTGCTAGAGGTAATTAAATGGCAGAATTATCCAGTATTCACCACAGACCATACCTGTACCTGTAGTAGGTTAGCTCTGAGGTGAACAATAGGTTCAACAAGCCAGCTAAACCTTTCTTGAAAAAATCAGGAAGTATGGAATCTGGAATTGAACCCAAATTTTTCAAGATGTAAGTGCAATATAATTCTACATGGTTAACCTATTGTTCATAGTAAATTGATGAAAGCAGTTTGCTATATGCCATTTATAATATGATTGGACTAGTAACATAATATTGTTATATAACTAATTGAAATTTTTAAAAAATTGGAAATAGAAAAATTGAATACAATAAGTCAGTTTTAAAAAGTAAACAGGAAAATAAATTCTTATTGAATTATGTATTGGATATTGCCTATTTAATGTGAACAAGTAAACCTGTTGTAGTTATGCCACCAATAAAATATGTTAATCAGTGAATGATTCTAATATAATAATTTCAAAATTTAATCTAATTATTAGACAAAACTTCTTTCTTGTTAAAGTGTTTTCTTATTAAAACAGTACTTTTTATAAACAGCATTAACTAATAGAATTTTTAGGATATCTGGAAAGAGAAAATTATCTGAACCACTTACTTACTACGCTACAATAAATAATTGACTATGAGAAAATACATTTAATTTTAAATAAATTCCAACTGAATGTAAAGATTGGTTTTAAGCCATATTTATTGTAATTCCAAATATTTATTTTATTGGGAATTATCTTCCTTGTCATTCAAATGAAAAATCATATTTTACTTCCTATAAGAGTTATTCTGCGGGTTAAAACATAGCTGCAGATTCTACTCTTCTAGCACTCTTGAGCAGATCAAGTACCAATAGAATCAAAAGAACAATAAAATAAATATTTATTGAGTAACGTTTTCGGCTTTACTCAATAAATATTTATTTTGAGTAAAGCCGAAAACGTTACTCAATAAATATTTATTTTATTGTTTTTTTGATTCTATTGGTACTTGGTCTGCTCAAGGGTGCTAGAAGAGTAGAATCTGCAGCTGTAGATACCTAAGAGAGCAGTAGAAAAGAAGGAAAGTAATAAAGATATATATATATATTTCAATATTGTGATAGCATGTTTCTGTTTTGAAAATATATTGAATCATTTTGAGATTCATATTTTTTCATTATATATTTCATAAGTAGAAAGTATGAATCATCTTTTAATCCTTACCTGTAATATTAAAGAAAATTTGTTGTTGATTATTTTAAGCAAAACTGATGAAATTTTCAATTATTGTAAAATTTAAATATTATTAAATGAAATTTATTTAGATAGGTCAAATTTTTTTTATACAGTATTCTTAAGAATATTAAATTGTAAAAATATATTATTTATTGAAATCAGTAATAATTTTTGTTATTTTAGGGCTAGTCTTGTAGAAAGCATTCCAGAAAATTTAACTTATTCTACTGGATCACCACAGCATATGTCAACTTACGAAGGATGGATGAATTTAATTGGTATGGCACAGTATACAATCGATATTGCTTCTTTTTATTGGACTTTAAGAGGAAATGATGTAATACAGGATCCATCTGACTGGCAGGTTGTTGTTAAAATTTTTCTAAATCAATACTGAATAAATTAAATTTTATTAAGTATATTATTTATCATATATTATGATATATATCCACTTTGTTATTATAATTGATTAATAATAAATTATTTCCTTACATATAATAAAATCCTAATTTAATAGACTACTAAAAGGAAATTCTGTTCATTAACAGGAGGTATTTGTTAAATCACAAATATTTTCACGTGTTCATCACTGATTTTATAAGACATGTTAAAAAGAAGCTATATGTGTTGTGCATGTGCAGTGTTCTTAAATGCACTTGTGTCATTTTTAAACACATGACATAACATTGAAGATTGCTGGTATGACTGAAAATCTGTCCAAGCAGGATATGCAAGCCATAATTCAGTTTTTAATGACTGAGGGATATAAACCAATGATGCTAATAGGTGTCCCGCATGCTGACTGAATACCACAAGGAACAGCAAATGGACCTCAGCTTGCAGCATTTGATGTGCTACTGCATTGAGGGCAAATAATTCCTGCAGCACATAGTGATGTTTCTCCTCTTGTCCCTTTCTCAATAGTCACTTATATGTGTGTTGTATTTTGTGGAATATTATGAAGTCTTCTTGATTAATATAGATGAGATAAACTTGGACTTTTTGATTTTAGTCTACAAAATTACAGTTGGCAATGTAAACAATATACAAGATGTCACCACTTAAACAAGTGATAGATTTTATACTAGATAATATAATAATAAATCTGCCACAATAAAAATAAACATTTAAATTCCTTCAAGGGATATGATAGCATGTCTCATAAGAAAATGGTGTTTTCTCAAAATATACTAAATATGTAAAATATTTGATACATACATACATAAATATCTAAAATAAAAATATTTTGTACAATTTTATTGAAATGTGTATATATTTGAAAATGACAAAGAGAGTTTAGAAGACTATTTTTTTCAAACATTTCAAGCCTCCACTGAAATATTAGCTAAATAGATAGGATATAAAAAAATAAAAAATTAAAACTAAAATAAATGTGTAAATTTCACTGCAACTTATGAACAAAATAATCATCCTGTATTTGTTAATTGATTTGATTAGAATTCTCAAGATCTGCAATATATGTCATTTCAAATATATGTTGTTGATTAATTAAGGATAATAAACTCAATATGCATTGAAGTTATTTGCACATATGTTGCTTGAACAGAATGTACATATCTGTTTCTCCTAAATTTTTTCTTTTCTTTTGTATTTAAGTTCATAATTGCATAGCTTGTTTTCTTATTTATATTTTATATACACTATCATTCTTATTTGTATATCTTGGAATGATTGATATAAATATATCATTTCAAAATATATTTATATTTTTAATATATATTGTTATAAATATGTATATTTATAATGATATATCATTCTGTATATACAGTAAAACCTCGATTTTACGGACTATAGGGGGCAAGACTAGTCTGTAAAATTGAAGTAAAATTTTTTTATAAACATTAATTAGCATTTTCAACATATCTGTACTAAAAACTGTAATATTTTCCAATTTGCAACACTATTTTCCAAGAATTTTTCATTTTTTGGTCTTTTGGAAAACAATGTAAACTAATCTCACTATCAGCTCTAGATATACATTGTGTTACTGAGCAATTTTTTTGATTCTTATACACCATATTCGCCATTTCACGTGTTGAAAACAGTCATCTTTTCAATAGTTCTAAAAAAAATCCAGTAGAGGTCATATTGAAACTTGCTGGATCTCAATACTGACAGTTTATGCAGATAACGTATTATTATTATTTATTTTATTTTTTGGGATGGTGTCCGTAAAATCAAGGTTTTACTGTATAAGCTAGTTTTCTCTTTGCAATGTACATTTTTCAAAAAATATATTTTTTTTAATCTGTTTGTGGAATTTTTTCTGGGCTAATTTCATGATGCTCTACTAATATCTCATTAAAATTATTCATATATCTTTAATGATTAAAAAGTTATATTTGTAATGACTCTAAATTGAAGTTGAAGATCTTAATAGATGCATAGTTAATAGTTAATTCACATAGTTATACCATATTGAGGTATAACTATGTGAATTAATACTTTTTATCTTCAGAGTAAATTAAAATAGAAAAGGACTAAATCTTATTTACAGGATGTCTAAATTATTTTTGAAAAGAATTCTTAATGTTTTTTTATTTGATTTTTATTAAAAGATTTGGTCAATAAGAATTTTAAGAAATTTAGAAAAATTTTTCTGCCATTTTGAATCTTCTCAGAAGTATTATTCAAACATTCATTTACAAGATGATAAAACAAAACTAAACTGCAAAAAAATTTTATGATTTAACTGCTAGGAGTATAGTGATAGTAAATATATTATACTATAATAAAACAAGCTCTTTGCAAGTACAATTTTTGTTTTATTTGGCAAAACGTTTTCGGACTATCGTTATGTCCCTCTTCAGTGGCAACACAAATCAGAAAAAATTAAGCAGAACAAAAGAATATACATTCGGTTACAACAGAATAAGAATGTTTAGTTGTTACAAATTTAAACAGTAACATCGTTCGAATGTGGCATATATACGTATTATCCTACAGAAGCGAAAATGTTAAGTAAACTAGCATACAATTAGGCATTGCGAAAAGAAATTACTAAATACATAAATTACTAAAATATAAAAACAAACTACATAGATTATATAAAATACATTTATAATAACATCAATCAAAATAGTGAAGCACGGTATTATCCTGATTTGTGTTGGCACTGAAGAGGGACATACGATAGTCCGAAAACGTTTTGAAAAAAAAAGGCAAGAAAGAGGAATTCTTGTAGTAAATATATTAATTGCCAAGAGTGCAAATTTGGAAACTCCAATATGAAAAATATGAACAAAATATATTTTCTAATTGATCACTATATCTGCATTAGGTATAATGATTCTGAGACTGCAGTTGAATTCATCAATATATCTTATGTTTTCAAAGATAACAGTGAAGTTATCCAGAAGAAAATATTTAAAAAAATAACATTGAATGTTATATGATAGAAAAATATGAAACATGACTTTGCTTATAAGTTAATTTAATAAACAAAATGAATATTATGTTAATAATAGATTTTATAATATTGTATGCTAGAAAATACAATGTTAATTTGCATGGCAGAACTTATGTTTTAAACTTCTGAAATAAAAAACTGAATTATAAAATTAATACAGTTTCTACTTTTTATTATTGATTTTAGAATACTGCATTATATTCAAGCTGATAGGTAATTCTCAACTTATGATTATTTGCACTTATGACAGTGATGTAATCAGTAAATTCTGTGATTGGTCAATGCAATTCAATGGATTCAAGTCCATGATCTGATGGTTTTTTGTGTCTTGTAGTTTTGTGTTTTTTATTTTTATTAAGATTATATATAGTCTAATGCATAATGTAAACATTTAGTGAGAAATCCATAAATTTAACCATTTTGAACTTCTGATCAAATCCATCTGATGATGACAGGGTTCAAATCAAACTCCACTGTAAGTTGAGGACTATCTGTATTTTAAATTTACAAAAAATTTGCATGTGTAAGTATTTTAAGTAGCTTTCCAAATATATAAATGCTAATGACTGAAAGGAAACAATGATATTAAAACAAAGATTGATATCTTTATCAATAATAGTATAATCAAGTGAATACACTACAGCACTTCTTGCAGTATGGGGAAAAATTCTTTTTTATTAAAAATCAACAAGAACTAACATTTTCGGCTATGTGCCATCTTCAGGTTCTGGATAGAATACATTACAAATTTTCAAAAACTCCAAATGGAACATCGGAATGTTTTTGCGTTATGAGTTAACTCATAACACAAAAACATTCCGATGTTCCATTTGGGGTTTTTGAAAATTTGTAATGTATTCTATCCAGAACCTGAAGATG
>WUQG02416294.1:0-15670 GCA_011317285.2 Androctonus mauritanicus | reverse complement strand
ATGAAGGTTTGTTGCAGTCATAGCTCATATTTATTATCGGTCATCAATTTATTTTACAGTAATCAAAATAATAATAATAATCCCATTTTAGTTTTAACCTGAATGTTGCCACTTCGAATTATAGTTCGATACGGTCAAGGTGGCTTACTCTGCCCCAGTATATAGTTAATTGAAGTTAGAATGTTTTTTTCATCGATATTTTTGTCAAAACAAGTTTAACTACTATTGCGGAAATTATGAATCAGTTTATACAAAATGATTCAAATTTTCATAGAAATCCAGAAATTAGTTTCATGGATAGCGATTACTTGCTGAACGAAAGAGGAAAAGGCAAAACACAGTAGATGACTTCTTAACGAAAAACAAGAAGTGTCAAATGAGAAAGAACCTTCCTCATCACAAACAAAAATTATTCACTCGAATATTTTGGATTTTCACCAACGATTTATGAATACAAATCAATATTAGCAATAAAAATGTCTATAATTATTAATGTAATACCCTAATTATAATACATGTTACAAAATAAAATAAAAAATAATACGTATTTTTTTATTCACTGTCCTGTTTCACCTATCCCCATTATTTACGTGTTAAAATGATCTCGTTTAACGCTGTTTCATTTAGCGCTTGATGTTTTGAAATTGTATCCTCCGCGTTAAACGGGGTCTTACTGTATCATATTTAAAAATTATAATAAAGATATTAAAAGCATACTGCATTTATATAATATTCCATGAATGCATTACTTTCATAGTGAAAAATTGGTTATTATTTACAAGGAATCACAAAACTTTGTGGATTCCTTGTATTTCTTATTAGCAGCAGAACTTGGTAGTTTATGATTATGTTGATTAGTTTATTATTTGCTCAATCAAATTTTAATTTGTATTTTTATATAAATAGATATAAGAATATGTAATATAATATATAAAGATATCCATTCTCAGCCCAATAATTATTAATACATTGGAAAATTATCAGAAGAAAAATCACTCCAACTGTTTCATGTGATATTTGCCATCAGCCACAACAAAAAGATATTAACTATCATTTAGGTCCATGTTTACAGAAAGAAAATGAATTTCAAATTAAAGATAGCTTTTTCTCAATCGACACTTAAATTAAAAATTGAATTTGAGAGAATATTAACAACGAAACATAATTATTAAAGGAATTTAATAAAAGAATAAATAAATTTAATGAAGAAAGCATTGATGATAAAATCTTAAAATTTATCTGACCTAGTTGAACTTGAAAATCAAACATGTGACTCAAATAAATTAAATATTTATGAAAATTGTATTTCTGAGAATTCAGAAAAGTTTAATGATTTCATTTCTAAAAATTCAGAATATTTTGAAAATGACAGTTATCGCGACTGTCCAATATGTGGATTTTATGAAGATCTTCAATAGCTAAATCGGCATTTAGATCTATTTGAATAAATCAACTGTAAGAGAATTAATATCTCAAACAAGAAACAATTTATAAATCAAGTTGGAAAAAAAGTAATTTTTTTTTTAACTAATAATAAATTTCAATATTTTAATTCCGATATTTTCAAAAAGAAAGAATCGTCATTTCATAGTTGCTAGTCAATAAAAAAAAATTGAAAGCAAAATTCTTTCAGAAAGTGCAAAGAATTTTTTGTAGTGCAGGTAAACTAATTGAATATAAATGTAATTTATTAACTGAAAAATAGAAAAATTTATTTTAAAAATATATCCTAAGTTAATCATTTTGTATATGTAAATAAATTATTCATATATATAAAATATTTTTATAAGACAAAAATTGAAATTGTAATCATTATAAATCAGATTATTTCTTTTGATGAAAAAATATTTAGGAAATTATATTAAATACTGTATAATTTAGTAATACAGTAGTTATTCTAATGTATGAAATCTTTGAATTACGAATTGATTCATATGTAATTCGGAAACAATTGTTACAAATCATCCGGAAGTACTGAAATCACTGCATATATTGTATTTTTGATAATATAGGCTATTTCATAATTGAACCAATTAGAAATTTCTTATTACAGAGATATGAATAAAACGTTCTGATTATAAAGTGAAAGATTTTTGAAAACTTTAACCATTTTAAAATGTTAACATAATGTTTTAGATAACTGAGTAAGCACACATTATATTTATTGTTAGGATATTTTGCTTATAGTAGACTAATACTTAAAATTCTTGAAGAGTTTTTGAAATTTTCTGAAATTCGAAAATGGCATGTTTGTAAGTAGGCCTACTGTATGAAGTACATAAAATGCCAGAGTTGCTGATTCGAGTCAACTGATCCGAAAAAAGTTTTCTTTTAAACAAATAAATGACCGAAGCTCAAGTTTTTGTCAAATAAGTTCCAGTTTCAATCTAAATCTTTTTAAAGTTTATTTCTTAAAAACCATTTTAAATTGACAAATAGTATTTATTGTGCAACAGAAAATTGTGACAAGTTGATGAGGAAAAAAAAGAACATTATTATCTATTTTTCCATTTTTTGAAATGATTTGAAACTTTAATGAGTTGTAATCATCATGAATGAATAGAAATGGTCCAGACAAGATCTTTTCCTTAATTTCAGCGTGAGCCGAGTTTTTGAAAATACCCTGTTTCAGTAACTCTACTCCTGTTTTTTTTTTTTTTTTTTTTTTGTATTTAAATTATGCAATAGTTCACTTTTATCAGTTTTTTGCAAGATATTAGAAATATTTTATTTGCACTTTCTGGTTTATTTTAGAAAAGAGTAAGGATTTCTATAAGTGTTAAATGCAAATTATTTGTCAGTATTTCTTGTTTTTAAAAGAATAGTCAGTAGTTAAGGATTCCATTTTATAGCGTACTGTATAGAGATAAGCTACTAAATATTGTAATAATATAAAAATAAGTTCGTACAGAAAACTGAAAAAGTTAAAATAGCAATTTTTTTTGTTTCGTTTCTATGGCACACGATTGTTTCCATTTGCATATATGTAATAGTAAATTTTATCTTTCCTGTTGTCTTATATATATATATATTTTTTTTTCGTGGAAAACTCTTACTTGTTAGAGCTGGTTCCCACATGCGGCAACAAACGACATTTTCTGTTGTTTATTGAACGGCAACGGAATAGTGACAGAATGTCACTATTCCGTTTCCGTTAATAAATATGATAATATGCAAACTGATGTCACTATTCCGTTTCCGTTGCTTTGTTGATGGTTCTCACTTGCGGAAATTCAGTTTGCATATTATCATATTCGCCATCTATCGATATATACTCAATATGCAGTTATAAACAAAGAAAATGGCGTTGAAAAACGTCGCTATATAATATTTCTTTAGTTTGCATGTTTTAATGATAGATAAATTCAAAATTTTAGACGACAAAATTCTTTAAAAATCGTCAAAAATTTGCATTTAGTAATAGTTTATCGCGATAATTTTAGTTTATGATTGATAAGCTACAATAATTTATCGTGGTTTCTCAAATATTTTTATTTTTACCTATGCATAAATATAAGTATAATATAGTATGTATAAAATTATTATAAATTTAATTTAAACTTACAAGTTAGACTTCATTGAAAAAATATAGTATTTTTATTTCCTTGATGATTACAGATTAATCTCTCATTAAATAAAATTTTAATAAATAATGAAATACTCTATACCAATGAATAAATGTGTAAAACATCAATAAAAATCAATTATTAGTTGATTTTATTCGTTAAAGATGTTCTTTTTCTCTCTCATATCCATACATTATTGAAACAGTTACTTTTAGAGCTTCATATACTGTATACTGTATCAACATTTGTTAAATGCAAAGTCGAATAGTAAGTCCATCACAAAAAATTCCACATGATATTGCTGTTTGTTTATTGCTTTCTCTAATTATAAAATATTTTTGGTTTTATTAAATTATATCTAATCCAATATATTACAGTCAATACCTCTTATGGAAATAATCCTAATAATCTTATATTCATAATTTAAACAATTACAACAATATCGTCTTTTTAATTTAAATCTGAATTCTTAAAACGTAGGTGGGTCGTCATTAATGTTGGCTGCATGTTCATTTTATAACAGACTATTGTACAAAGTATTTTTAATATATTGCGTTAATGATATCTGTTGATTGAAAATGACAGCTCCTATATGATCTTATGATCTCTTATGTCTTCACTTTGTTGGTTTTCTCAGTATTCATTTCGAGAGAAAAATGATTTTGTTGTCAGATATCATGTGGCGTGATATGACATTAAAAGTGATTATGAAATGCTTAATTATACAGCATTGATGTCGAAATATTAAAAAACTCGTGGCACTAATCGACTGAATTTCAAAATTTTTTTAGTGTAAGTCAAGTCCAAACTGACATAACATAGTAAATGTTTTATAATGAGTAATATAAAATATCTTAACATTTAAAAATGTCTGGCGTTTCGTATGAAAAAATTTAAATTTATCGATTCTTTTGTGGATTTAATTTTTTTTTAATATCGAGGAAAATAATTCGCATGCATAGTACAGTACATTAAAGTTAACAACTCATTGGAATGTTTTTTAAAAATAGTGTCCTTAAAAATTGTTTTCGTATGTAACAGCATTAGTAATTTCAAAGCAAATTTAAAGTTTTCGTCATTCAAATTATCAAATCTAAAACCTATTTATAATAGTTTTTATAATAAACAATATTCTAATTAATGAATATTCTACGAATTTTATTTATGATCTGCTAATTATTTGTGTTGAAGATATTTTCCAGATTGTTTAAAAAGAATAATGTTGTTAATATTTTCCACATATATGCATTTCGTCGAAATAAAAACAATAATGGAGTCAATTCTATTTTTAATCTAAAAAAAAAAAAAAAATATATTTCAAGGATAACGATTGCAAAATTTTCTTAATAAGCGTTACTTAATTCTCATTGTAGGTTGTTTAGTCTGGAAATAATGAATGTCAAGGTTACTTGGTTGTTTTTTTATTAGTTTCGTTTCAAGTTCATTTTTAATTTATCGACAATTCAAACAAATGATATTTAGCAAATATGTTAGAACACACAGTGATATATTGAAATACAGCTTAACAATACTATAGTTTCATTCTGTTTTTTAATCCCGTATTAAGCCGGGAAAACGATTAAGACAGTAGGCCTAATGGGTTAGTACTCATAGGCAAAATAGTATTTTATTGAAATAAATTAAAAATACAGTAATTAAAAAACAGTTAAGGACCTATGAGTATTACTGGAAGACTAAATGCATTTCGGAGGACTCTTTTTTAATAGTAGTACACTGAATAATAGATCAGAATGTAGTAAATAAGTTTTTAAAGTTATAATTTTATTAATTTAATGTATATTATAATATAATATTTAATTTTTCTCAAACTTTTGCAAGATAGTTATTCTACTGTAACTTAAATAAACTTGCAGCTAATACAATTATTATTATTATTATCATCATCCACGTTATTAAATAGAAGGATCAGAAGCTTAAAAAATAGAGAAAATTTTATTTGCAGTTATTATTAAGGAGAAACAAATGATAAGTTATGTATTGGTTCGGATTGTGCTCTTGGACGTAGATAAAACTGTTCTGTTTTGATTTAACGTTCAATGTATTTAAAGATATTCGTTCACACAGTTTTCAAAGCGATCGTTATCTGGACAGTTTATTAAGTAAAGACCATTTCTTCACATTTAAAATCAGTTATTGACTGGCCAAAATCTTCAGTTTTGTTGTCGTCCGTGAAAACTTTGTGTGTGTGTTGAAATCTGGTCTTCCGGCAACTAGGAGCAAATCTTCCAGCAATTAACTTCAAGTTAATTGCTGGAATCTTAGTCTAGACTGAATATAGAACTTTAATGCTAAAAAATAAATAAAAACTGAATATTTTGGCTTGCTAATAAAAAGTGAAATGTGATGAGGGTGAATGAGGAGAAAATAATTTTTATTTAATGAACTGTCAGATAAAC
The DNA here is from genome assembly GCA_011317285.2 of Androctonus mauritanicus. NCBI lineage: Eukaryota > Metazoa > Arthropoda > Arachnida > Scorpiones > Buthidae > Androctonus > Androctonus mauritanicus. Next base: position 9,687 of record WUQG02416294.1, on the reverse strand, counting down.
GGCCTCTTTGAAAACTGTGTGAATTAGTAGTACGTTAAGTCGGATGGAGGTGGTGCGAATGTTAATTAGTTGGTGCTGCGAATGTATTATTTTTATTGCCGCCTCCTAGGTTTTTTAAAATAACGTCGATTAATAGAACTGTTGTTAAAATTCATTGTGTGTCCCATATTGATGATTAACATTTATTTAGAAAAGTTTTCAGGCGTAGTTATTTTTTCCCTAAGAAAAAAAGTACTATCCTCGTGTAAGTTGAAGTTTTGGTTAGAATGTATGCTTAATGAGGATTTATTGGTTTTGATGGCCGCTTGATATTCTTTTAAGGCGTTCTTTGACTCATCTTGGTTTCAAAGAACGCTTAAAAATAGAATATGCGCTTTGTGCATAAAAATAAGCCATTAAATAATTCAAATGTAATCTATCGTATAACATGTTATATAATAGATTACATTTGAATTATTTAATGGTTTATTTTTATTTATTAATACTTCTGTCTATTAATTTCTGGATTTTATTCTGCTTATTTGATGTTTATTTTAGTATTTAAAAATAAATATGGAATTGTTTTTGGATAGTTATTATTAAATAATTACCCATTATATTTTAAGTTTGGATTTCTAATTTTGGAAAAACGATTCTGCTCAAAACTTTTTTTTGTAGTTAAATTTTGAAGATTTTTCTCTTTTTTTTATATCCAAAGAGCAATAAGACTTGTAATTTGTTTTTTTATACACTGTATTTACCGAAAATTAGATATTCAATTTGAAAATAAGAAGTAAATTTAAATATGAAATTTTATCTCAACAGTAGTTCTCGAATTGTGTGTGTTTATTAATATTAGTTATGGAGTTAATATTTTATTATTATTATTATTATAACATATGACATAGCGTGCAAAACTTTTATATTGCTTATTATTGTTGATATAAATAATATAACTAGTTCTGTTAATTTTGCGCCTGTCAGATACTCCAGCCTTCTAATCGTGTGAAAAACAAAAGTATTTTTTGAGTAGAAATAATTATTCTTTAATATATAAATTAAGTCAATTAATTTTCTATAGTTAATTTTTTGAGAGTTGTTTTTATTAAATGTGTTATGGATGGATACTGTACTATGTCTAAACTATCTAGCATTTTGTTTTATTTCGATATATATATATTGTAAATAAATAATTTATTGATTAACTGGTCATTATTCTTTATAAAAAAGGGCGAGTTTTCAATTGTATCTGAAAGATAAAATAATAAATTTTTGGCTTTTATATATCTACTAGTAGCTTAAAAATGTCATTTTATTTGTGTGTTTTAAAGCATAATTTTACTTTAAGTATTATTAATGCATCATTATTACTATTACAGATGATTTTTCTCTCTATTTTTAACAAATAAGGTTTTTATTTTGGTGTTCAAATCTTTGAATAAGAGAAAACTCAACAAACAATATAATCATTTAATAATAATTTTATTACATATTTCTAATTTTGTTTTGTTTCTAACCAGACTTTTTCTGCTATATTTTTTTTATTGGCTTTTATTATTTCTATTTTAAAAATTCTCCTCTCTTTTGTAGATAAGGATCATTCATAACTGTCACGCTGTTAGGGGAGGAGTATAGTAGATTTGTGACGAAGATCAGTGAGGAGGTCAGAAAGTGTTCGAAATAGCGTGACATAGTTTATGGATGCCCCCATAGGTCTAATTTTTCCTCTCTACATTTTTATATTTGATCATGTTTTCTCAATCAGGTTTGTGCATTTTGTTTTTCATCGGCGTGTAGTTTATTGATAAGGTATTCACTTTTGATGATTAAATCATATAACTTATAGTTTAAAATATCAGTGTATTTGAAAGTATGACCTAAAATTAAGAAATTTTTAATATAATATAGAGTATTTATTTATTGATTGAGAATTTTCCTATTGTTTCCTTTCTTCTAGTATTAGGTAATTCAGTTATATTATTTTAAGATGATAATTCTAAAAAAATTAAACAGCTAAATTGATTAAATATAACTGTTTACCGAAATCTAATAGAATTTAAAGAATTAATTTTTCATCAATTTTAATGCGTTTCTGCATAATGAATGTGGTTCTCTATATGGTGACGTTAACGTTCTTAAATTGTTTTCCTCAGAAGTTGATATAAGATAGGCGAGTTGATATATTATTTTATAACTTGTACCAACTCAACGTCTACGAATATTTTTCATCACCTTTCTTTTGTTTTTCCTTTTCTATCAATAATAATTAAAAGAATAGTAGTTAACATAGATGGAACGGAAGTTCAAATATTTATTTTAGTAAATGCATTAGAAAGAAATACTTTGTTATTGAAACACACATTATAGTTTTGTCATGTTAAGCCGACGGAAAAAAAAAGTTTAAGACAGTAGTGGCTAGTACAGAAAAAGGAGTATTTTATTAAAAGTTATTCATACATCTTTAGCTTTTATTATTATATAATAGAGGACTGTATTCATTTCAGAAGGTCCATATTTTATAATCCTTAACAGTATAAACAGATCAAAATGTAGAAGTTTTTAAAGTTATACATTACAGTAGACGTCCTCTTATTCTCTCATTAAATAGTAGTACTGACATGCGACAGGTTCTCAAGTCGGATAAACGAATGGCCAGTTAATCCGAAAACATATGCAAAATACTATTTATAGACTGCAAGTTATATATAATATACAGCCTATATATTTTAAGTAACGCGGATAAAAAAAAAAATCAGTAATCTTCACTCGTGCTTATGATTTAAATCCTTTTTCTAAAGCAAAATCACGAAATCGTGTCAATTTCTATAGGTATTTTATTAGCAGCAGATACTATAATGTATTTTATTGCTATTTGATATATCTTATCGAATTCTCAAGCACTTTCTTCCCTTCGGAATGATTTATTCTTTTTTTTCATTTTTATTTCTTTGCTCATTACTCGACAAAAATATGGCCGGTTAAAACAGTGAAGGTCGAATAAGAGAGAGTCTATTTTATAAGTAATTACAATAGATTCCCGATTATCCGGAGGCAAGTCGGAAGTGATAGCCCAAATAAGATAAAACATCGATAATTAATTATCTGAAAGATTTCTAAACGCCTCAGATTAATTTATTTATTATATCTTAAATAATTGGTGATAAAAATCGGAATCAAATTACAAATATTGCAATTTCTTGATGCAAATAAATCGATTTCTTGTTTCTTTTTCAATAAATTATAGAACATTTGGATATATATAGGCAGTTTGTTTATTTTTTAATATTAAATGCCTATTGTCCATAATTCCGATTATTTTGGTTAATCGTGAATATAATATACTTTCAAACTTTTGCAAGACAGCTACAGATTTCTTAAGAAGTTGCATCACGATAACAATTACATTTTCTATAAATACTGTAATTACATTCGTTATTATTATTATTGTACTTGTTATTAAGGGTGAATTTAGAAAATGCTCCGAGAAGTCTCCACTGGAGAAGCTAAAGAATGACGTCACATTGCGAGACAACGTGATCTATTGAACAGCTAGATCTTTAGTCGTTCAACAAATCACGTTGTCTCCCCAGGTGACGTCATTCTTTAGCTTCTCCAGAGAAGAATCGCGGAGTATTTTCTGAACTCATTCTAAAATAGAAGGATCAGAAAATGAAAAAATAACGCACATTTATTATCGTGGATAACGAAAATGATTTGAACAAAAACAGTTATAGCAGAAAAAGTCCGGTTAGAAATATTTAATTTTCTTAAGAGTAATAATATTTAAATTATTACTCGCCAAACAATATATTCAAGATTTAAATACTAAAATAAAAACTTTAAATACGTTTATCTAAACTGAAACTACGCCTTAAAACATACAAAAAAAAAAAAAAAGTGACATTTTTAGGCCACTAGTAGATTATAAATTTTTGGCCTTATATAACTCATTAGTTTACTTTCAGAAATAATTTTATTTGGAAACTAATCACTTTCTATAAAGAATGCTGACCAGTTAATCAGGAAACTAAACACAGTAGTTTTATATAAAACAAAACGAAAAGCTAAACAAATGTATCCAAAATGTGCATCCGTTACACACGATTCAATAAAAAATAAGTCAATCAATTTTCGAGTTATTTATAGTATTATCTAATCAAATTTTCAAAAACTTGAAAGAACTTAATTAGAATATGAAATATCTAAAAAATGACAAACATGAAACCATTATATTTCTTTTATTTCAATTTAAAAAAAATGAAATATATAATTTTTAATGGGAAAAAACGAACTATATACTTGTAAAAAATAATCACTTTTCATTACTAGAATAATTTTTAGTTTTAAGTGAAAAACTATGAAAATTTGCATGCAAAGAAGGCAGGCAATAATGCAGCAAATGTTTCTATTTCACAATTTTATTTCTTTAATCTGCTGCACCTGTATTTGAAAATGAATATATACCTATATTTAATGTGCTATATTCATGATGATATATCAATATGCAAACAAATATCTTTTAGATAAGTGATCTATTCCAGGCCTAGTATCTCGTTTATCGCCATCATCAAAGTATCATTTGACTCTCACTTTAGTGTAGTCCATTCTTGATCGACTAACTGGTTTACTATCATATATCATTTCATAATTTCTCCCATGTTAAATTTCAAATTAGTTAATTAAAAAATTAGTGGCGTTAATACTAGTTTATCTTAATTTTGCGATGAGTCATTATGCCAACCAAACCATCGCCAGCATCCAAATTCTACGAATTAGTCATGGCATAAGACTATAAAATTTGAGGATCTTAGGTGATTTCCTTATACCATAGCGGTTGTTACATACATTAAAACGCTGATATTCCAAACTTTTGCATGTGAATGGTAATATAGCCATTGAACTTTAGAAAGACCGTTACAGTAAAGTATTTTGTTTTGCTGACTTTCAGAAAGTGAAGAAAAATTAAATTATACTTTAGTATCGAAGTAATCTGTTACAAGAAATATTTACCGACTACTAAAAATTTCAAATTTAAATCTTAAAACATCCTTATAATAAACGTCAAATATAATTTTTTACATTGGTAATTATAATAAAACGCTAACTATCTGTCATTTAAAATATTGTAGTATAAAAAAAAAAATTACGATTACGACTAATTAAAATCTCTGCTAATTGATCTGTAATGGAACGGAAATCAGTATTCATCACACTTTCCAGAGTGTAGAGAAGACCTTTTGCTACCTAAAAACTATTTATTATGTTAGTTATTCCGTTATTGATATTGTATTGTGTATTATCTTTCAATAATCTAAACTATATTTTATTAAAAATATATAGTTTGAATTATCCATTCCTCAGTTTAATAATCGGCACTTAAGATATTTTTTATATGGATATACACACACAAATTTGTTTTCAAAAATTGCAAAATTATAGCAACAAAAACGAAAACTTACTGCTGATAATTTTTTATTGATAACAAAATACTATTATACGTTTAAATGCTAAAAATCTACATAAAGATATCGATATAAAAGAAAATTACTGGCAGATTCCTCTAGAACATTGCAAATCTCTTTCGCATGGACAGAAGAGAGTGTAAACTCCTTTGACTTCTAAAATTTCATTATTGGGATAAGCGAGAACTTTATCTTCAGGCTGATTATCACGAATACAATGATCGCCAACTGAGCCGTATTTTTCACAACGTGGAGTGCTGTAACGTTGCCTACCTGAAATAAATTTCAATAAATATAATTTTCGGTGATATAGGGTAGAAAAGAAAAATGGTAAATATGTAGCTTACCTGTGAGAGACTGCGAAGCACAGCAAATGCCACAGCAACTTTAAAAAGTTTGTCTTGAGATAATTTTTGGAATTGTCGATTTATATTTTAATCATCAATTGTGGGAAAGCAAATCTTCAATTTTATCTTTTTGAAAAACTATAAATTAGTGAATTAAAGATTCACCCCTATTAACTGAAATACGAATCGACAATTTCATTTTAAAAATTCTGTTTTCAAAGTGACAGACGTGCACTGTGCTTTGCATAGTCTCTCACAGATAAGCTACATGTTTACCCTTTATTTTTTATGAAAGTCAGATTTAGTAACTCTGGAAGTTTTGATAAAAAAAAAAAAAAAAAGGAAAAGAAAAATGTAGATAGCTTGTTCTATAATAATGAACTTACTATTTCATTACTAAAAAATTATCATCATCCGACCAAATGTCGAATGATGATAATTTTCCGACTAAATGTCGGATGTGCTAAATGTGTGGGGATAATTTTTAGATAAATCAATTTTTTTTATATAGTAATAACAATTTTGTTATTATAGAGACTAGCTTTATATTGATTAAGATATAGGAATCAATTGCGTAAAAATATTTACGCAATTGATTCCATATTGGAAAGGTTTTAAAATCAAAATAATTTGGTTGGAATTACTTGGACAAAAGTTGGCGCTTTGGAATTAATTCGAAACGTTTTAGAGTATAAATTTATAGAATTCAATGAAACATGTTATTAAAATATAGCACTTCCGGCGCAAAAGAGTTGTTAAGCATCGGCATCGATTTATCCCTGTTTGATTCAGAATAGGCAAAAAAATATTTTATCATCAGAAAATACACCATATAATCAGATTTCTTCATAAAGTTATTTGAACATCAAATGCAGACTTACTATACCGTTATCTATAGAAAAAACGAGTATCAAATGCTACTTCAATTTTAGTTTAGATAAGTTATTCAATAGAGTTGTGAATTGATCCTGTGATCTTTTATTCTGTTTTTGAGTCTTGAAAATGATCAAAATCAATCATTATTTATTATGCCAGTAAATTTCAATGGGATTTATTTTCTAGCGGATTCTAATAATCCAATAATCTATATGAATTTCATTTAAATCGAATAGTAATTGCACGAGATATTACCACCTCTCAACAGATCTTTTTGCTTATCCGCTTGTGTATTTTGCAATTTGTAGGCTCTTAAAAGTTTGTTATATGCTGATGAATTTTTTCAATGTTTTTCGTTGCAATGCTGCTAATTATATATATAGTATTGCAACGAAAAACATATTTTTCATATCCTACAGATTAGATTATATAGCAATGGTTCGTGTATAGTCTTGACTTCCTATTTGTATACAACATACTGTACATTTTTGTTGGTGATATTGAAATTTTTGAATTTTGGTTTGGTAGTACGCTTTTATGAAAAGGTTGACAACCGCTGTCCTAAACATAATCCTGCTTTTTAAAAATATCAGATATGATCGATCCAATTTGGAGATCTAAAAAAATGGTTACATATAATTTTTGAAAATATGATTAAAAAATAAAGTGTGTAGGAAAGATTACAGTAATTTTGTTTTTGGTGGGTTCCCAGAAAAATAGATTCTTTTTCTTAAATCTGGTCATCGTTGATATGCGGCCAACATTTCTGACATAAAAACGTATCATATTGGAAGGGCTATCATCAAAAGTTTTAAAAATTTTAGCAGTCATTATTGCCATGTTCCCAAAGTTTCGACGTTAGTAGCAGGTAATTACGCGTGATGTAATTACCTTGTGCTGGTCTAATGATCGCCTTCTCTCTTCTTTTCTCTTTGGCTTTATTCGGTACAAATGTAATCGAAAGAATTATTTTTAACAAGTTAAGCCAAGAGATACAAGGTGATCATTATTGCGCCAAATTATCAAATACTGTTGCAAGATATGTAATACGATAAGTTGCCATGAAAACACAAATAATCGGTAAATAACGTGGAAATCAGGATCTAGAGAAGCCACAACTCTTGAAATATTTTGTGATGAATTGTGTTGCAGAAATTTCATTTTGTACTATGAAAGTTTTCGAGAAATTCACATTTTAAAACAGGGTGGAAAATGCTAGCCCCTTCATCCTGAAATTGAAACAAATTGTTGGAATATGTTCTTGTCGTTTTTGTGCTGTAAAATTTTTTGGGAAATTTAAGGTGGTATTTACTTAGCCGTAAAATTCAGATTTCAAAACTTAAATTTTTTGAAGAACTTCACAGCATTAAAATCAACTATTGAATCGAGAAAACGTTTCGCTACAGCGTGGAAAGATTAGAATTTCTTTAGCCCAACAGTGCCGACTATTAATTTTTGCTACAGTAGCAAAAATTAATAGTCCAAATATTTACAGTAAGTATATGATTTTTAATAAAAAATTACACAAAAGTGAACGGTCATTTTGATTTTAATGATTACAATAGACACTCAGGCCCGGTTCTACCGGGCGTGCAGAGCGTGCGTGCACGAAGGCGGCCGAACATAGAGGGCGGCTGCACAGCTCTGGATTTTTGTCATCGAATGTCGCTTCAAAGAAAAACCGGCAAGGTAAATCCGAAACACAAGTGAACCTTATGCACGAACGCAGCACATTAATCAAGAATTTTTTTAGTGTTTAGTATTTATTTCTACAATCTTCGTTATTGTAAAAAACGCAACTTTAAATATAATTTTGATTTTGGAAGTCGTTTTACCCGTAACCAGGGCCGATCCTAGCGGTGGGCATGGTGGTGTACAACACGTGGGCGGCCAAATTTAAAGGCGACGAAATGATTATCAACCAATGTAGAAAAAATAAAGACCTGAGTTAAATGTAACAAAAACTTTGAGTAAATAATACTCTAACCCCTAATCAGCCTCCTTGCACATAGTAGGCCTAACCACCCTCTACTGCAATATCATCAGCATGTAAAAAGGGCGGCCAATTTTAATTTGCACATGGGTGGCTGATGGTCTAGGATTGGAACTGATGATATATATTTTATAAAATTAGAAATTGTAAATTCTTTCTTTAAAATGTTGCTTAATTTTTTGCTGATATTCAAAACTGAAAATAAGAACAGTCTGATATATAAATTGAATTAATTAAATATTAGACTATTTTTAATTTTATCCATTATTTATTATACAATTTTTGAATAAAATGCAACAAATATATTTAATTCAGTACAATTCAAATAACTTTTAAAGAAATTTTGTCATATCATTGGTATACAATAGATAAAGATTTAAAAACTTTTCATGCTTCTGAATGAATATTTCCTCATTTAATTATTCTCGTAACAAAATATACAGATTCTTAAATAATAATTGGCTGAGATTTTATATATTTTCTAATAAAAAAAACTATTATTGATTTATAACTATTACCTATGATAGAATATTAATAGAGATTAAAATTATGTACAATATATGATAGTAAACAATTTTATTCAATTAATTTAATATTTGCTTAAATCAAATAATACCTTAGTTGCTAGTAATCGCGTGAGGTAGATTTCAGAGACCATTTTGTTTCCTCGTTCTCCTTCTTTATTTGTTTCAGTATCATGATGTTTAACCTAAAAATATCAATTTTATTTTGTTAACGTTTTAAATATTGTATAATAAATACTCTATTTTCAAAAAATTCCTGATATATACTTACCAAATGCCAATATTTGTACCCTGTTTCAGTATCATGATTAAGTGGTGAAGTTGCTCTACTTAAAGGAGGACTTGTTTTAAGTGTAAAATTTAATGTTTCTAAAACAAAATATAAAATCACTAAATTATTTATTTATTGATATAGCATTAGAAATATTATTTCTTGTAAAAAACCTTGTAATGTAACAAGGGAATCACAAGCACTACACAGCAGATGAGTAATAACACTTAAAAAG
>WUQG02416283.1:0-15671 GCA_011317285.2 Androctonus mauritanicus | reverse complement strand
GGTTGATATCAGATGTTCTAAATGAGAGGTGGTAAACTTTATGGTATAACCCGAAATCTTGATATGTTGAAATGTGATTTTATTCCTTTCTCCCAGAGAAAGCAAAGAGAAGTCTGTTTTCAAATATGGTCTTAGCATTTTTCCACATAGTACTTGCACCTACTTTAACATTCTTTGGCACTTTGATTAAAAGGAAGCATCCTCGGTCGGTCATTCCTTCCAGCAGTCATGAACCCTTCAAGCCATCTTTCATTGAAGTGTGTTAGCCGTTCTTCGGGTATTTCTTCTCCTAGTCGGCGTAAAATTTTTTTGTTTCCATTACAATAACTTAAATAAATATATGCTTCGTCTAAAGTTAGCTTAAATTTCATCCTATCACCCGGTCAAACAGTTTCCTACAATTTTCGAGCATTTATTTTGCGGTTTTAACAATGCTAAGAAGGTAGTTTGTCGATTTTAGTTTTTCTCTTCGTTATTAAACCTAAATTTTTGTGAATAATTGTATTTCTACTTTCCACAGAGCGGCTACCACGAATCCAATCAGTGAGATGGCGATTGTTAAAAGTCGCCATCTCACTGATTGGATTCGGACAAGTTGGGGGATTTTTCACTTTTCCGATATTATTGCTGGTTCGCGTAGTTTTAAACTTAGCACAAAGGTTCGGAATTTTATTCCTTAACTTATTCTTATGTTTTCCCTTCATTTCTGATTATTCTATATATAATACTTTTACTCAAAGAAGTTTTTCGGTTTTATAACTCCTCTTTGACAGCAATCGAGGAATAATTACGTTCGGAAAATAATTTAACTATAATTTTCAATTCTTCAGCAGAAGACGTCATAATTTTAGCTTATTCTTGAAATTACGTGTGTGAAATACAATAGAGACAGTGTGATCAACACATTATAAAAAATCAGTTTGATTGGACATAAAGTTTTTGAGTTCTCGGTCTTCAAATTCGTCTCAAATTTGTTTAAACACAATCCATATTGAGTGATATCTATCCAGAACAAATATATTATTTCCTAGTATATTAAGTATATATGATCACTGCTGAATTACTTCTAGATTTGTACTAGTGAAAATTCCATTAACAGTTGGTAAACCCATAGTGGAATGGCAGATATTGTGAAAAAAATTCACATGAAATAACGGATCCGAGATCTTATAATAAACGACTGCTTCCCCTAACAGCCATACGATCGATAATTAAAATGAAAATCAAAACCAAATAAGCTGATAATATCAATATATTTCTTCGGATTATCTATAAGTACCTTTGCAAATACATTAATAAAGGCAGTGATGTGGCAGTATTCGAAGTACAAAGTGTAAGTAAAAACGACGAAATAACACAGTATCAAATGGGTAGATACATCAGTAGCAACGAAGCTCTCTGGCGTATTTTTAGTTTTTCCGTACACGAAAGAGACCCATCTGTGCAACATCTTGCTGTACATCTTGAAAACGGTCAACGTGTATATTTTACTGAAGAAAATGTTCTCCAACGAGCATTACAGCCACCAAGAACTACACTTACTGAATTCTTCACATTGTGCCAGAAACCTGAGGTTTTCGGCCAATTCGCAAAAACCTTATTATATACAGACGTTCCACGCTATTTTACATGGAACAAATCAAGTAAAAAATGGGAGCGACGTAAACAAGGAGAACCACATCCAACAATCGCAGGCGTGTTCAAAGCCAAGACATTGGGACGACTTTATACAGTACATCCAAAACAACGTGAATGTTTCTTTTTGCGTTTGTTGTTGGTTAATATTCGAGGACCTTACGTCTTTTGAATTTTTGCGAACCGTTAACGGTCAAGTGTTCAATTCATATCAAGATGCATGTCGTGAGTTGCAATTGCTGGAGGACGACAATCATTGGGATTTGACACTTGCTGATGCAGCGTTTGCATCCACGCCAAATAACATTCGTCAACTGTTTGCAATTATTTTGACAACATGTTATCCAACACAAACATCTGCTTTATGGGAAAAATACAAGAATTACATGACTGAAGACATACTGCACCGAATTAGACAGACAAACCAAAGTCCAAATATAAATTACACTCCAGAAATGTACAATGAAGCATTAGTGTTGATCGAGGATTTATGTATTCTAATTTCGAATTTACCACTTACTCATTATGGTATGCCGTCACCCAATCGCCCAGCCACCGACTTAGTTAACAGTGATTTGCAACGAGAAAAACAGTATAACAACGTTGACTTAGCTACCTTTATTGCGAACAATGAGCCTCTAATGACAGCTGAACAAAAAAATGTTTATAATCGAATCATGCTGACTGTTGATGCTAAACAAGGCGGATTTTTTTTCTTAGACGCACCAGGTGGAACCGGTAAGACATTTTTAATATCGCTTATCCTTGCGAAGATACGATCGCAGAAGAAAATTGCTTTGGCAATTGCATCATCGGGCATTGCTGCCACTTTGTTAGATGGTGCGCGAACGGCACATTCAGCACTCAAGCTGCCATTAGACGTTCATGACAAACCAAACGCAATGTGTAACATTAAAAAAAAACAGCGGAATGGCTGCAGTGATGCGAATGAATTCAATCATTATCTGGGATGAATGTACTATGGCTCATAAACATTCACTCGAAGCATTACATAGAACTATGCAAGATTTAAACGGCAACGACAAACTATTCGGTGGTGCTGTCTTACTACTATCTGGTGATTTCCGCCAGATATTACCGGTCGTTCCTCGCTCTACTTTTGCCGATGAGATTAACGCATGTTTAAAACAATCGTTCTTATGGCGAAGTGTCGAAACACTTCGATTGACCATCAACATGCGAGTACAATTGGAAATGATCCATCGGCACAAATATTTTCTGAACAATTGCTGGATATTGGCAACGGTAGAATAGAACTACATCCAAATACACAATTTATCAAATTGCCAGACAATTTCTGCACTTTTGTTGAGACAAAACATGAATTAATTGACAGTGTCTTCCCGGCTATACTGAATAATTACTTGAACCATAATTGGCTCAGTGAGCGTGTGATTTTGGCGGCGCAAAAAGTGATGTTGACGAAATTAACTTTCAGATACAGCAGTTGTTGCCGGGTGATCTAATGTCTTTTAAATCAATCGACACTGTTGTTGTTGATAACGAAGCCATAAATTATCCAACTGAATTTTTAAATTCTCTGGATATACCAGGAATGCCACCACACAATCTTCGATTGAAAGTTGGATCGCCGATTATTCTGCTACGTAATTTAAATCCACCAAGATTATGCAACGGCACACGTTTGGTCATCAAAAGGATCACCGGAAATGTTATTGAAGCAATTATTTTGACAGGAAAGTTTAAATGAGAAATCGTCCTGTTGCCACGTATCCCAATGATACCGTCATATAGTATAATATCATTCAAAAGGCTTCAATTTCCTGTTCGTTTGACATTCGCGATGACCATTAACAAGTCTCAAGGCCAGACAATGTCCATATGTGGCTTGGACTTAGTTAGAAAATCCATGTTTCTCTCACGGCCAATTATATGTTGCATGCTCACGAGTTGGAACACCATCTAATCTATTTGTATTAGCAAAAGACAAAATGACTAAAAATATTGTTCATCGATTTGCGCTTAATTGAATTAAAATTAATGGTTATATTTTAAAATAATAAGATTGTTTACAGTTAAAAATCAATCTTTCTATACCTCATTTATAAAATTTAATTTACTATATGTTATCAATTACGAATTTTGATATTACTTATACATTATTGTATTAAACTTGAATATAAAACAAATAAAATATAAAATTAAAAATCTTATGATCGTTTGTGTTTTAATTTAACTGTGTTGAATAATTTAGTAGAATATATTAATTTATCGTATGATAACTGAGCCACAGCAACGCGTGGCTGGGTCTGCTAGTATATATATATAAAAAATATAAAAAAATAAATTATCATTTGTAACTGCACTTCTATCTGGTGCAGGATTTGAGAAAATGAACGATGAAATTATAATATTCCTCCATATACAGTACCTAAACCAGTATACGCTGCCATTTTGAAAACTTGTTTTGAAATCTGAGATATAGTAGTTTTTGGAATGAATCTTTAACAGAACAGAATTGCCGATTCATGTTTTAATCTGAGGGAGGCTTATCTTTAATTCTTTTACCGTATGATTTTTTCCAAAAGGTGAAATTAAAGTATTAAAATTGAAGATTTGTTTTCCGGCTGACTGATGATTAGAAGTACAAATTGGCAATTCCATTATGTTAAAGATTCATTCCAAAAAAACTATACATTAAAGAATTAAAGATTTGTCTTCCAACAACTGATGATTAAAATACAAATCAACAATTCTGTCATATGAAAGATTCATTCCAAAATTATATTGGCTTTCAAGACAGGTTTATAAAATGGCAGCACACACTAGTTTAGGTACTGCATATGGAGAAATACTATATAATTTTATTGTTCACTTTCTCAAAGTTTGCACCAGATAGAAGTGTAGTCCTTTTGAGAAATTTTCTCTATTTGTTGTCATCTTTTGATCAATACTATTTTCGTTTATGTGGTGCTAATGTAAAATTATACTAAAAATAGCATGTTACTTATAAACACAAAAATTATGCAAAATAATATGAGCTACACATAACAAGATTTTGATTTTAACTTTTATTAAAATTTTTTTATACCATTAAGCATCAAAAAGTTATTTTTCACTTTAAATACCAAATTCAAAATGTAGACAAAACAATTATGGTTGAAGACATTCAGCCACTTATGAAAAAAATAAAAAGAGCAGTACAGCACTAGGCAGAAAAGAATCTTTTATTTTTCTTTTTTGTCTAGTACTGTACTGCTCTTTTTATTTCTTGTAGACAAAACAAATTCCCTATTAAAGTTATATGTATAATTTGGGGAATCCCTCAGAAATTTCTTTTCTAATTGGAATCAAAAACATGGAGGTGAATAATGCAAAGTAAGTGCTGCATTCACTGTAATATGAAAAACTTTTTTCTTCTTAGAATTTGGATCAGTCATATTAAATCAAAACAAATCATATAAAAACAAAACTGTGTGTATTTACAGATTAACATTTCTATGAAATATTATTTGTGGATGTGAATTCTAGGTTATAAGTACTGGAGTACTTAGAACTTGTTACCTTGCCATTAGTGGACAAAATAACAAATTCTAAACATTTTAAAAAAATTTTTCCAAGTTCCTACTTGGAAAAATTAAAAGAATGAAGCCAGAGTGAATAATACCCATATGTATGTCATTAAAGTAAAAAACATTAAATAATTTAATATTAAAAATACTGAATTAAAATACCATATATACTTGCATATAAATTGAGAATTTTTTCAAAAAAGAAAAATCTTTTTGAAGAAGGATCAGTTTATACACAGCTTATACTTATATATTCAAAAATTGGAAATTTTTTTTAAGATTATAATATTTATCAACTTAATCGCATTCCCATTGTGCCTTCTGCCAGCTACACAATCTGCTGTATTTATTCCTATCAATTCATAGTAAACAGAGACCAGGTTTGGGAAACAAAATAAAAACACAAAAAACAAGCTTCAAAGCTGAACCGAAAACTTAAAGTTTTTGGTTTGGCTTTGAAGTTTGTTTTTTGTGTTTTTATTCCTAACAATTATAATTTTACTGATTCTTTAAAGCTTTTTTTTTTTGCTAAAAATATACGGATATGTATGACTATACATAAATTAATATTCTTGTAAATATTTAAATATTGGATATTGCACAAATATAATTGAAAAAATATAAAGCAGTCATGTTGCATTCTCTTTGCACTAGTAGCAGATGTTATGGTAGTGATGAGATCAGTCATATTTATTCTTAAAAAATAATTTCTTCTCAATTCTATTATTAAAAATATGTGGATGTATGTGAATGTTCATATTTAAATAAATTCAAAAATATTAATTTATTTGATGCTTCACAAATAGGATGGGGAATGTGTGGATCGATTTTCTTTTTATGAGTAAGCATGGCTATTGCTAATGCATATATCATCAGTTAATATTAAATGGAAATATAGCAATCTCCAAATTTCTGATTGATAATTTGTGTATTTTCAGATAGTTCTGATCATTTAAAAAATATGGGATGATTATTTTGCAGTTGATTTTGAATATCAGATTTCCACTTCTGACAACTATATATGTGCCATTTAGCTTTCCATTGCTCTCAATTTCAGCAAAATTTCTCTTGCATGTTTTGATTCTAATATTTTATCATTTAAACTTAGTTAAATATTCTTGCTGAGATTTGGAAATGATGAAAAATTTTAGTATTTCTTTGATATTTTCTGGTCAATAAACACTTCAATCAAATTGTATTGTATAGAAATGCAATGTGACATGACTGATCCTGGATTCCATCCAGCTTTTTCTTCACATCACATCATGATGTTTCAATGCTATCAACCTGGTAATTTGTCTAAGTGACATTATTCTAATAGATTACAGTGATCAATCCCCTGTGTGGTTTAAGTGATGATTTGTAAACTGGATATGAAAAATTTTTTAATTACAAAATAAATTATCAATTTATTTTAATGAATATCATATTTGTTTTAACAATTGAAAGAGAAGGGGTTGGCTTATTGAATAAAAGTAAATAATAACTTATTTGGCTTATTGTTTACTTTTATTCAATATTTACAATAAGAAGTATTACATTATGGGTTGGCTTACACATAGATTTCACAATTTTACTGATTTCCACACACTAACATTGGGAAGTTACACAAGTATACAGAGTAGATTATTTGATGAACTGATGAACAGTTTCATAAATTTCAAATTATTTGACATATTTTGAAAAATTATCTTTTAGTTTTTCTAATTTTGCAACAGATTCCTTCCATTGATAAGCTTCTAAGATATCAATGGAAGGAATCTGAGATTTTGATTTTTTTGATACCTACAACATGATAAAAATGTATGTTATTATATATTATCTTTGTCACTTAATTATGGAGTTTCTTAAAAAATAAAAATAAAAAATAATTAGCATTAAATTGCACTTGCATAATCATGACACTCTTTCCCTGTCTTTTTTGGACAATGAATCTGCCATAAGTTGAACATTACCATGTATCTAAGTGCATAAAATTGGCCTTATGGATTCTCACATTATCCAATTTTGTCAAATAATCTAAGAACATATAATCATCAGTTAAAATAAAAATAAAATCAAAGTTTTACTGCAATTTTATTAACAATTATATTTACCAATTTTTATACAGGCATATTGGAAACTTCGTACTATTCTGTTACACTGCTCCATTTTTACTATGGAATGCTATAAAATCAGCCCTTTGAGCAGTAAGAATACACTCTCTTACAACTAATAACACTTTTATTAACTAGAGCGCTTTTATTGGGAATATGAAATATTAGATGCCAACTATTGACTTTTACTGTATTGTTTTATATATTTAAGTTTATACATTAATATATCACTAAGTAATAATCATGCACCTACTTCAAATTGATTTTGAGAACAATTACAATTTCTTAAGGTAGAGCTTGAAGTCCAAAGATGATGATAATTTTATAAGACATTATGCTTTTGTTCAATAAAATATTTCAACACTAATATTGTAGTTATATTTACTTATTATTATAAATTATTATTTATAAAAAAAATTGATAGAATTGAGGTATTTAAGATTATTAAACAATTTACATTAGATTTTATAAAATCTAATATAAACTGTTTAATAATCTTAATAAAATAAATTATAGAATAATAAATATATAAAAACATTAATTTTTATGAAATTTTAAATTCTGAAAATATTAATTTTCAATTTGAAAGTTAATTCCAATTAAATATTATTCACAATATTCTTCCTTGATAGATCTTTAATA
Organism: Androctonus mauritanicus; assembly: GCA_011317285.2. Classification (NCBI taxonomy): domain Eukaryota; kingdom Metazoa; phylum Arthropoda; class Arachnida; order Scorpiones; family Buthidae; genus Androctonus; species Androctonus mauritanicus. The sequence goes on along the minus strand of WUQG02416283.1, from coordinate 7,744 downwards.
TTTTTACCAGACTAATCATTTAATGATTTAGCCATATATTTGTTTCAAGTTTATTATAGATTCAAAAAGTATCAGATGGCAATATTAATCAAAATAACTTAATAAACAATTTTTGAGATACAATGATATTTAATTAGATTTAATCTGCTATTATACAGATAATACATTGTATTTGGATAAGTTCTTTACATAAGTTTTATAACTATATACAATAATTGCAATATATATAAATTTATTAAATTTATAATTTCTTAAATAATTAGAAAGTTTCTCTCTCTTTTTAATGATATATAGAATGTAATAATATATTATTTGAAATATTTTGTATTTTACTCATTATAATATTTAAAACAATAATTAAAGAGAAATCTGTATTGTACAACAATAAATTATTTTTAATTAAAGTAATAAACTTATTTATAATTAATAGACTAATCTATTTACCTCTGAAGTTCTCTTTGCAATTCTTCTATTTTTTTTTGCTGTATTTTCACAATTTCATCATTTGTCATAGGAGTTGATGCATTATCATTTACATCCATTGCTTCCATCATCATAGATGGTGATGTATCAATCTCCATAGGTGCCACAGAAGGTGGTCGTGAAGAAACTACTTGTGTAATAGATGGTATTTTATAAATGCCCAATTTGACATCTTCACAAACTGCATTTGAATTAGTCTTATTAGATATAGTAGTATTTATAGTGACAGGTGAAAATATTTCAGAATCATTCTGACTGAGAGAAAGAGAAGTAGGTGCAGTATTTGAAATAGAAGTATTAGCCATAATTGTTGTTGTAACTGTAGTAGTGGGAGTGGTAATTGCAGAAGTATTTGTAGTAGTATCTAAAAATATACTGCCAATTGTTAAAGGTAAAGAGCTTGTTGAAGGCATTGTAGTTACAGTAGATAATGTATCTGATAAGGGTGTTAATGCTGAATTTGAAGTATCTGAATAAGGCTTTAGTCTTTCAATCAGTTGAGGTTTTGAACCAGATACAGGCAAGTTTCTTCTTTTTAATTCAGCTTTTAAGTCACTAACTAAAAATATAATAAAATAGTTAATAGTTAATTATTTGGATATCTTTTAAAATAAATATAAATTCTTAGGATTTGAATAAATAACTGGAATCAAGATTGTTATGCAAATTGAATTTTACATATATCAAAAATTACTATATATAATAGAATACAGGATACCATAATATAGAACAACAAACAGAAAAAGAAGATACTGAAATTGGATAAAACTGGGCAATTATTTTACACATTACTTTATCCAATTCATTTGCTATTTGTGATTTATATACCTTTTAAATAATTTTTCATATCTTGAAAAATTATTGCTTGTATTGAATTTTGAGAAACATTTTTATGTAACTCAAATTCATATAAGTCAAATGAAATTGATTTATTATTATTGTTGTCTCTTAAATAAAATGAAAACCATTTTGATTCTTAATTTTTGGTTTTAGTTATGTAAATTAATATCTTGTAATTAAAGAAATTAAACATATTAGTTATTAGCAGTTTTAATAAACTGCCATCAACCAATTTATATTAAAAAACATTATCAACTAGATTATTTAGTTAACAATAATTTATATTCAAAGATATTCACAGTTTCAAGTATCTAAAATTGAGGAAGGCCAATAAGTGTATCTTCTTGTGAACATTATTCAAATTACTTAATTTAGAGCAATGCTTCTCAAATTATCTTATATAGTTGATCAATAATTTTTTCCAATATGCCAGAGACTAATAAAGGATTATCAACTTCTTCAAGAAATAAGATATGATTATTTGTATGATACAACATTTTCTTCACTCATGGCATGACATCATCCAGCAGGTTTATTACTATACAGGGTGGAAGTCTGTGCACCTCCAAATAACTTGATATCATAGATTTCAAAAATTTATTAATGCCAACAAATAGGAAGTCATGGATAGGCTACCTAATGATGACCTTCAAATGAGCTAATTATGCAAATAAGGACAGTTGCAAATTCTATTTCATAAACTGTAAAAGATAGGGAAAAATTTCCAATTATAAAGTTGTTCAGCATTCAATTCTGAATACAATAAAAAAATTTCATCAAAATTGGATGATTAGTTCACTCAAAAATGAAATACTTAAATCTATTATATGTCAAATCCTTGAAATGCCCAAGTTCAGTTTGTCCACAAATAGCAATTGATGAGTCCACAACTTTCATTTTTGCATAATAGCAATAGAGAATCTTCAAGATCAAATCATTACTGTTTGTACAGAGATTTCTACTGACATTCTAAAGGCTATGAGGAACTCCATCCAACATCATGCTAAACTGTACTTGGTACTGGTGGAAGACATTTTGAACATATCCTTGATTAGTTTTGCCTTATTGATTAGGTTCTGTGTTTTCAGTTTATTGATTTGGGGTGTTATGTTTTGGTGTTGGTTTATTACTTACAAGTCAGAAATAAGTGTCAACCTTTCCTTATAAAAATATTCTCATTTCATTTTTGAGTGAACTATTCATGCAATTTTGAAGTTTTTTTTATTGTGTTCAGAAATGAATACTGAACAAAATTGTATCTTTTATATTCCCTATCTTTTACAGTTTATGAGATAAAATTTGAAACTGTCTTCATTTGCATAATCAGCTCATTTGAAGGTCATCATCAGGTAGCCCACTCATGACTTCCTATTTGTTGGCATTAACAAATTTTTGAAATCTATGATAGTTATCAAGTTATTTGGAGGAGTACAGACTTTTCTTCCACTTGTATATTCTTTGATTAGAGTGCAGCCATATATTCTGTGATGCTATGGCGTATTAATATTATATATTTGAATCCATATTTTAGGATTCCAAGCAAGCCTTTTTTATACATATTAGATATCAGATGTCATACTGCCTGCAGATGACTTAAACAAACAAACATATAATAAAAACAAAAAGATTTTGTTCACTAACAATAAGTAATAATCAACTACAAATCAACTTTAAGAATTGAAAAATCAGTAAATTAGTACTTTAGCAGATCTATCTTTGATTAATTAAATAACTTCTTTATTCCTTTATCCAAAACAAGCACTAGTTAAACATAAAAATAAAAATCTCTTTATTTACAAAGTTATATATTTTAAAACATTTTCAACTTTATGAGTCATCTTCTGCAAATAACACAAATTAAATATATTGTATACATGAAATACAATCATTAACAACCATATCATTCTAGAATGTTTTTTAAATCACAGAATTTTACCAAAAAACTTTTATTAATTATGTAATAATATTTAAAATTATACAATATTTATTTAACTTAAAACAAGATTTAAGGAATGTAATTTACTTAAGAACTTTTATAGATTAAGTTATTTGTTGTTTTCTATTGATCATAGCCATGCAGTCTGGATCAATTCTAGCACATTATCATTAATTACCTGGCAGATCTTGTTTCTCTTGGTCAATTGGAGAATCTAAGTCATCTTCATTTCTTCTGTATACTGGACATTTTTGATAACTTTTGCATGATTCCATTTTATATCTATGGTTATCTTGTAAAATCTTTTGGTTAATGCTGTAATTAGATTTCCTTTCATAATATCGGTGTTCAGTAATTCTTTGTTTCAGACTTTTTCCAGTACGTCCTATATATTTTTCTTTTAAGTCTATATTATTGTTTAATGCCAATATAATGTATACTCCTATAAGAGAATCTAAGGAGGACTTATCTTTATCATTCTTAAGGAGCATACAAGTGTTTTTTTGCTTTTTGTAAGAAACCATTACTCATAATTTCCACTTTAAATCCTTCTTAAAACATATACCATTGGGTCATACAATATAAGTTTCCTTGCAATTGCTTACTAATATAAGTTTCCTTTCAATTTCTTCAATTGTTTGGAATATTTCATTTAACATAACTGGCTATGCTCTCAATTCTTACATTGCTTGGCTATAACACTATCATATACATTTTAATGAACCCATAAATAGAACATTCTGCTACTGTAAAATTCTTGAAAAGTTTTTGAAATTTTCTGAAAACTCTAATTAAACCCTGTAATTCAAATTATTGCCATGTTTCATAGAACTTGACATACAGTAACAATATACTCATCATTTTTTGCTTTTGGAGTATTACAATGTACAATATTCTTGTAAAGAGAGTTCTAAATGCCACTTTTTTGTATTGTATGAAGTCTAAAGACCATGCTAGAATAAATACAGAAGAATACATATTCTTCCTGTAAATTGTCAATTCATAAGTAGTATTCATTATCTTTACTAATACATCTAAGAGTATACCTCCTTTCTTGATTTTTTATTTACATTTAATGTTAGTCCAACAGATTGGTCAAAAAATGCTTATATCATATCATATATGCCATCATTATCCTTCCATATGACAAAAGTATCATTCACATATCTGACAACTGTTTTTATTGCTGGCATAAATCTAGTTAATGTTGTTTCCTCCTAAGACTTCAGCATCAGTTTGGCCATAACTCCTATCATTGATCCAACTATGCAGACCCTATAGTCTGTCTATAATAACTATTCCTATATTGAAAATAGGAGTCATATGTATGAGAAAGCATGTCTTGTATGAATATTGCAGTTTGTAACACTATTTGGTAAGTCTTCCAAGATAAATCTATAGAGCATTAGGCATGCAGGCAGCATATGTACTGATTTGGATAGTTTGTTAAAATCAAGAATAGCAATTGTTAGAAATTACCTGCTCATATAAATGACTGAAGAATATAAAATCTTGTGATTTAATCTTATAATACTATATATAAAGATGAAAAACATCTCCGAACTTGTGTAGGGAATCCAAGAGAGAATCGTAAAATGACATTAAGGACCATTGAATGGGATCTATTATTATGTTATAGTACTATCTGTGAATTCTGTTTTTTAGTAGAACTACAATTTCAATGTAATTTTTAAATTATTAATAATAACAAATAATTTTGGCTGTCATAGACATCCAAAAATTAGATCTTTCTAAAGATACTCTACTTATAGAAATCAATACAGTAATTCAACCAAAAAACGGATAGTCAGCCAGCCAGCAGCCATGTTTGACTATTAATATATATGATTTCTGCTGATTGTGGACTAGATTCTATCAGTTTTCTTATGAAGTACTCACAAGATTCTACTATTGGTAATTTTTCATTTTATCTAAGCACTATTTGGCCAATTTTATTTTCAGTCAGTAGAGGGAACTATGCTTTATTTATCATATTATTATATAATTAATAAAAACTGTTTAGTAAAATTACATGATTTGAAAAATGTTCTAGAATGATATGATTGTTAATGATTATATTCCATGTATAGAACATATTTAGTTTGTATTATTTACTGAAAATGATTTTTTAAAGTTGAAAATGTTTCAAAATATATAATTTGTGAATAAATAGACTTTTTTCCCCTGCCTAAATAGTGCTTGTTTTGGATGAAGGAATTAATAGTTAAAAGTAGAGAGTATCCTGTATTTTAACTTCTTTATAATATAATATATTATTTTATCATTTACTTAAGTATATTATGTATACATTTACAATTCTAGTGATTCCTATGTTATTACTATCAGATTTAAAGTGACTATAACTGTAAAAATAACAATCTATAAATGATTTAAATGAATCATTTGTGATAAAATGAAGAGTCATTTTATAGTGTCTGATTTTAATAGAAACTTGTTTTAAATGAATATTTGCAAATGATTAAACAGTATAATAACTTCATTTTAAATTATAAAAACTAAATATACTGAATGGGAAAAACTTTTGTTATTTTTGAAGGATCTTTTTGATTGGGAGAGGAAATGAAATTTTATAATTATCTAACAAGTTCATAAAAAATAGGAGAAAAAAAGACCAACAGAACTAATGATTAGAGATCATTGGTCCTGATAAAAATAAATAAGTAAAATTTTATTCTGACAGTAGCAATCAGATCAATTAGCACACTATGCAGTAGTATAAATAGTCAACACTTCTTTATTATGACTAAAGTTTTCGGTACTAACATACCCTCTTCAGGTCTACAAGAAAAATTTTAAAATGAAATTTGAAACATGGAACTTTTAGTACCAAAAACGTTAGTCATAATAAAGAAGTGTTGACTATTTATACTACTGCATAGTGTGCTAATTGATCTGATTGCTACTATTATAAGTAAAAAAAAAGCAGTTTGGATTTTTATTCTGACAATTTTCTCTACCAATATGATGTAAGATATAAAAAGTGTTGAGGTTTTATTCAAACTTTCTATTCAATTTAATATGATTGAAAAAATTAAAATAGAAAATAGGAGAAGAAAAAGAATTATTTCTTAACAGTTGGCACAGAACTCTGTCTTTTTCCTTAGCATTCTTTTGTTTACATTCATTGCAAGGTTAATGCTGTCCTTTTACCTTGTGTTTGTCAGTACTTTTGTTTTTTGTCCAATTTTATTCAGTAAATAAACTAAAGAAAGAATGAAAAGGAAAAGAAAATTCTTTCACATAAGTATATCTGTGGCTCTCATGTTAAATTATCCAGTATCCCCTCTTTTAAATCAGAGCTATATTCTTTGTTTAAAATGTTGTTAGTTTTTTCTATATTGCTCATTTTCAGTTTAGATTCTGAAGAATTATAAAAATAATATAAATAATTAGGAGACAAATGTGACAAGATCTAAATTGAAAAAAAAATAATATAAAATGTATTCTTATTCAGTCATACCTTATCTTACATTGTTAATTTATTCCAAGGCTTGCAACTTAAGTTGAATAAACTCTTTAAAAAATTTAACCCTCTATAAATCCCTATAAATAACCCTGTAACATTGCTAATAACATTTTTAAGCTTTTAAATAATTTTATAAATTATTTTGCCTATTTTAACATTCATTTTTATGTGATTTTGCATTTTTTATTGGTGTTTAGGTGATTTTTAAAAAATCTTTTATGAGCTTTTAATATGTTTGCTGATTGATGAAATGTAAAGTTGCATAAACTTATGTTAAAGCTGGATCTCCAGCATCAATACATTGCCCCCTTTTGTACATCAATATGTTTTGTGCATGACACATTTCATTGCACACAAAACATCATGCATACAAAAGTGGCATTAAAAAAATCTGAATGCATACAATGCAACATAAATAAATGATGATGTTTAGCTATTGACTAACTACTGTGACATCATATGAAGTTAGCTGATTCAACATGGATAGTGAAACTCAAGAATTGTTTTATTTATCAATGGTTTCATTCATAAATTTATTGAATATCATGGTTTTGCAATCACAAAATTCAAAATCTAAATCTAATCTAATCTGTGTGAATGCATGATATATATCATTTCAGAAAAAAACAAAGTTACAACAATTAGCCCATACTTTGATTAGATGAATGGTCAATGTACACTTATATGCTGTGTAGAAAGTTGAACAAAAGTCAACTTTATGAAGTTGTGAGCTAATAAGAATAATTTTATTAGCAAACGTTTTCAGCAATTACATGCCCTCTATTGTAGTCTGAAGAGGGCATATAATTGCTGAAAATGTTTGCTAATAAAATTGTTTTTATTAGTTCACAACTGCTTAAATATGCCAGCTTGTTTTACTTTAACCAAATATCCATCCAAAGCACAAACTCCCCCTGGTGGTTAGATTTTTGAATAAACTGCTAATTAATAATTATTTTTAAATTTACACTACGGTGCCACCATCTGTTGAGTTAATA
>WUQG02416272.1:0-15673 GCA_011317285.2 Androctonus mauritanicus | reverse complement strand
TGGCAACTGTGTACTATAATATAAAAAAATTTCAGCAAAATCTGGGAGGGTGGAGGTTGGTCCTCTCCTTGTAAGAGCAATTTGAACTTTTAAATGGCATTCATATTTTTGTCTCTCTTTAGACTTATGCATTTACATGGCAAGGAGAAATGCATGCTTTAGTGATCTTTCTGGGCTGTTAGTAGTTCAGCTTTGCCATAATGGGCAGAAGTTAAGAGCCTAATGAAGTAGTGCCTGGGGTTGTTTAAGATCCTCAAGAGGGTAGCCCTCCATCAAATCATACCATCAATTGCCTGATCACTAACATTGTGAAATTTTTACTCATGATTTTCAAACCTCGAAGGAAAGAAAACCAAATAGTCAAACACTGATTTAAAACTGGACTTGATAAAGGATAATGAGAACAAAAATGGAAGTATGAATGGAGATTAGATATGTGGAATGTGAATAGAAAAGCAAAAGGAAATTTCTAGCATATAACATACAGTAGCATATGCAGAAGTAGGCATTAGGGGGGCATATATGTTGGCAAGAAAAAGAAAACTCTAGGTATAACAGACTACTGTATAATCACAGATATATTTATTTTCCTAAACTTTTTACTTAATATATTTAGTATATCCTCTGTATTAATGTGTAAATATGAATGAATATGTAATAGAACTAGTCCATTCAATCAGTCTTGTCCAGTTGTATTCCAAAAGTATGATTTCAAATATTTCAATGTTGAAAATGATCTTTCAGTTGTGACTGTAGTGATAAGAAGAATATTTAATATGCATAATAAGTCATAAATGTTTGGAAATGTTTCTTCATTGCACAAATAATTATCCAAAAAATATTATTCTATATATTATCAATTTATAGTTATTTCTAACTGCTTTTCTTGTCAAAATACTTAATGAATATAAACTCAGCACAATTTGCAGTTGACAAAAAAAACCAAGACTTTATTTATATAATACTGCTGAAAACGTTAGCTAATAAGCTAACGTTTTCAGCAGTACTAGCTGCCATCATCAGGCTTACACCACTAACCAGTAAGTTAGTGGTGTAAGCCTGATGATGGCAAATTGTGCTGAGTTTATATTCATTAAGTATTATATTATCAGTTATTATATGTAATAATTTTCATTAACATATTTTCAAGGGGGCATATGCCCCCAAAGCACTCCTCTGAATATGCCACTGATAACATATGCTATTACATTGTTATGACATGATATGTTGATACATATTTATGATTACCTATACACATAGAGTTGCCACCTTAAAATTAAGATTCGCCCGGAGACAATGACTGAAAAAACCCAAAACAAACACACACACATATATATGCAATTTTTTGTATATGTATGCATATGTCACATCACAGTGTGTGTGTGTGTGTGTGTGTGTGTCACTGTCACGTCACTGTCAATAGACATCTCTTGACTGAACAGACACAAGAGAGAGGATAACTACATAGCACGCTGCAAGCAGCCAGCATTGCGCCTGCGCCAGCTGTAGACATTGGATCATTGAGCCACCGACCACCATGATAGCTATTCCGTACACGGTACATGAGATACATGCGACAGTCTGCATATAATTTTGTACATATTCAATTTTACTTATACAACCTGGAGAAATAATAATTAAACCCAGAGCCCGGAGATAACTCACTGAAACCCGGAATCTCTGTGTCAAACCCGGAGAAGTGGCAAGCCTATATACACACCTTATAGAAATATCATACATCAATGATACCTAGAGATGCATGATGCATAGAGATACCTATTGTCACATTATAAAGATATCATACATCAATGATATTTTATGATTGATTAAATTTATTGTTAAATCTAATTCCAAAATAAGATTACTCATTCCAAAATGAAATAAAAAATTATATTAGTAATGCTGTTATCATATTGATGAAACAATAATATTGAATCTACATAATATCATATTGAATCTACATAATATCAGCATGAGTAACAATTGCTAATATCATACTTTTTCAAGAAAAGTGACCTAAGTCAAAATTGCATTATGTTACAATAATGTAAAAAAAAGTAATAATTATTTTGATTTTATCAGTTTTCCTGAATAATAATTGTGTTTGTAATCTTAATTTAATATTTCTTTGCTGATGTAAAGCATTAAATATCTTATAATCTGCTTTTATATTCCAGTAAAATCACACCTTTTTTGATTTGTGTTTTTTTTTTTGACAATGTATGATGATATAAAATAACACTGACATCTGATGTTGTGATATCATTATCATCTTGTTAGCATGATGTCATCGTCATTATATCATATTTTGGTACCTATTTATTATTTTATCCATTGTCATATCATACTATCTTTGTAAATCAACGATATTTTGTGACACATCATCATCATGTTAACTTGATGATGAATATCATGCCATTTATTAGGGTAAATTATAAAATTTTATTGTAGTTGGACTATTCAAAATCTTTATTTAAATGCTTATTCTAAAAAGAATATTGAATAGCCAGTTATTTAAATTAGATCATGAATCAAGTATAGTGGTTATAACTTTTATCATTTAGAAGATTACATAAGACAAACAAACAATTAGAAATATATATAAAATATAGTATTGGTAATATTTTATTATTTTATTTATTTTGCATTGTTATAAAGTATTACAAAATATGTTATTACCATATATTTTTTATTACTGGCATATATAGTATTTATAAATAATAATAAATCTACCATAATAATGCATTATATATAAAAATATACACCAAATCCAATAATAATTATTGCCTTCAGCACATTAAAATATTTATTATAACAACAATTACTTTAATATTTAACCTGCTGAAGGCTATTATTATTGTTGTTGTTGGGTTTGAAGGATATAAGTACAGCAGTGGTAATTGATGATAGTGAATGAAAAATATACATATATTTTTATATGAATTTATACACAAAAATTAATATATTAATTTTAAAAAAAATTTTTTTAATTGAAAAAAATTCATATAAAAACTTCTTATTAATTATTTTCATTTATAAAGTAAAATATAAAATTTATAATTTTAGGAGAAAGAGGTCAAAAAGGAGATAAAGGAGATAGAGGATATCCAGGTCAAACAGGCCCTCCAGGTCAAAAAGGTGAACGTGGATTTGATGGTCTTCCTGGTTTACAAGGTATTAATTTTATATTAATTTATTGAGGTTTAGTATGGCTAATTAATTTTAAAGTAGATTTAATAAAACTTTATCTTCAAAACTTTATTTGGTTTGATTAATATTTATTTTAATTCAAAACTGATAAAATTATTATTTATAGGTCCTAAAGGAGATCGTGGCATTCCTGGATTAGATGGATTTCCTGGACAACCTGGATTAAGAGGATCTCCAGGCAAGAATAACTGTTTTATTATAAATCTTAAAATTTAAAATTACTGAAACATAATTACATCTTATATTAAATGTAAATACATTGAAGAAAATTAATTCTATATATAATTTTACAGGTGACCAAGGTCCTCAGGGTCCCCCTGGTATACCAGGTGTACCAGGTATTTCAGTTAAGGGAGAACCCGGTTTTCCTGGAAGACCAGGAATTGATGGACAACCAGGATTTCCAGGCCCTAAAGGTTGTTTAATTGAATTTTACTTGCATATAATATAATTCCATATTTGAAAATAATATTTGTAAATTTAACTAGATATTTTTTGAAAGAATTGAATGACAAAAAGTGAGACTACAAATGAATTGAAGGACCTGTTGTTTTCTGATATTTTATAAATGAAAAAACAATGAAATCATTGAAGTTAATGAAAATGATTTATTATACAAGAAAATTTATAATTTTTATATAACTATATAAAAAAAAAATTACTCTAAGTCATTTTCATTGAGTTGATTTAAATGATTTAATTGTTTTCTTATAAACTAATAAATTATGGTATAGTTTTCTCTCTTACAAAGATGTCCAATTTATGATGACTTTCATTATAAATTTTATTATATATTAAGATAATATAAATTATTATAATAACAACTTCATGCCCATATATCTATAAGAGGATAGTAGACTTGAAAAGGAAGAAGGAAAAATATTCACAAACAACTAATCTGAATTCCAGTGTATATGTTACAGGTAAAATCCAGACTTGGATAACATCAATATTATCCAGAGAATGCTGAAATAGGTGGATAATGTTTAAATAGAGGTGCTGTTTACTATTTTTTGATCTAGATAATACTGATATTATCCACCTGCTCCTGGATAATGTCAGGTTCAAAGTTTGTAGAAATAATTGCACAAGCAAAATTTTTATTTATTAGCCTCATAGCTGTGTATCTGTGTAGATAATTGAGATTAGGCAAGAGGAAATATATATAGTAGATCTGATAGTTTTGGTAGGAGATAATACATATGGGTCAATCAAAATGTCTGGCTCAAATATTAACATAGTCCTGATGTTAAGAGCCATGAGGAAGTCACACTTGAGGATTTTCCTCAGTTCACACATGATTATTGTAGCTAATCAAGCATCCTGCCTTGTAAAACAAAACTATGAACCTTCATCTGTGAAGAAAACTGTTTCCAGAAAATCAGCATCTTTGGCAGTCTTTCAATGTATTGGAAATGAAGTACAATTCAGCCAACATGGATTGGTTTGAGTCAAACTTCTAAGGTGCAAAGTTCAAAATCAATGCTCTGGAGAGGGTACATGGTGAAGACAAAAAGTGCTTCTCTTGTGTCTTTCTATCACCCTCTGAAGTTTGGCAATAGAGTTTTTGATCATCCTGTATTATAATTTCTTATATATATGGTAAATTTTATTGTCTTATTATTTTTGCATTTCAGTTCAGAAATTCTCATTTTATTGCAGTGTGTTCCAGAAATTCTCATTTTATTGCAGTATGTTGTGCTTGGTTTTACAAATAGTCTTCATTGTTATCCAGTTTTTATTGGTTAATGTCAAGATTATCCAGATAAGGAATAAAATGAGATAAATTACTTTCTATTTTTGTCTTTATCCAGTGTACTTGGATAATGTTGACATCTCCCAGTTAATCTTGACATTAACCAGATTTTTATCAGACCAGATGTTGAGCAAGTATTTCTATGGTTTTTGTACTGCTTCTGTTTGTTTATAATTGAAAAACCATGGAAATACTTGCTCAATATCTCGTTTCAATATCAGGGTATATCAATATACCCTGATATTGAAAAGAGCAAAATTAAGAATGGGTTATATTTTAGTGTGTTTGTTCATATATTTAATTGTGTTTAATTATCCCTAATATTTAATTAATGTAATTTTTAATTTATTTAACTTATATAATTTGCAAAAACTTCTGTAATTGGTTTAATCATACAATCATCTGAGAACTTTTCTTTATTTGAAATACATATGCATAGAACACCATGTAGTTCGATTAATGATTTTTTCAGCGAAAAAAGAATTTTAGAATAAGTTTATAAAAGCTGAAGATGGCAATGTAGCTGAAAGCACTACTCTTTGTAATATAGTTTTTGTGATTTTTGGAAATGTTGGACTGCTTGGTACTGCTGTTATTTCTACCATTTCAGATTACAATACTGCCCAAAGCAGTAAGTGTTTGGTATTTATGATATTGAAGGATTGTTGGAATGTCTTCAATACTCTAGATACAGCAAGGATTATAGGGATTCATAAATAAAAGTTGTTGATAAAACAATAAAGGGCACCTGGAAGAAAGTTTATTTTTTCTTCATAATTTATTTAGGTTTCAGATACCACTCAAAAGTTTTGTATCAAATATAATTCCAAATCAAGTTGAAAACTTGATTCATTTCAATTATTTAAGCTTTATTTACACTGCTTTCACACTCAAAGTACAAACTTTTAAATAACTCTACTTCCACAGCAGTTGTGCTTATAATACTTTTTTTATTTGCCTAATGCTTTCGGCATAATACAATTTGCCATCTTCAGGGTTTCTAACACATAAATAACAGAAAAAGAACATTTGTTCTTTTTGTGTTATTTATGTGTTAGAAGCCCTGAAGATGGCAAATTGTATTATGCCGAAAGCGTTAGGCAAATAAAAAAAATTATTATAAGCACAACTGCTGTGGAAGTAGAGTTATTTAAAATTTTTCAACTTGATTTGGAATTATATCTGATGATGTTTTCAAGATGTTGAACATTCATAATAAGGATTTTAAATTTGACAATCTTACTGAAATACAGAAACAGAGCATGCTTGAAGAATTTGATTTCAACTTAAGCCAGAGATCAGATCATGACAATTTGAAAATTGATTGAGAAGATTGAATGTATTGAACCTGCATGGAGATTCTTGAGGACTTTGATTTAAATGAGCAATGAACTGTAACAAGAAAGTATGGAATAAAGAAATATGTGCTTGCTTTTAGGAGAAGAATTTAGCTCATAAAATTCAGTGCTTGATTTAATTAAATTTATTTTGTTAACAAATGTCTCTACTTTCCATTTAGCATACTAAGTGGCAGAGTGAAACAAGCTCTTCCACAAGCTACTTACTCCTATAGAGGGATTAGCTAGACTGTGGAGGATGAGGATCAATGGTTATAGATTTGGACCCCATGAATAAATTTTCAAAAGAATGGGACTTGGGAATCAAATTTGGATTCTTCAAAGCAGAAAGCAGAAACATCTCCAAATAATCAAATCCAATTGATTTGCTTTAAGCTATGGTTAGGAACTTATTATAATTTTCATTATTGGACCATAGTGATGATTATCCAAATATTCTGGCTACAATTCAAGAGAGAATACTACTTTATTAAGTTGTCATTTGATTTGTCAGATTTCATATTTCTTGTAAATCTTTCATAAATGCACAATTAGTATATCTGATTTTTTTTAATCAAAATTTTTATCTAGAATCAATCAAATCCATTTTAACATTACATTTATGAGAAAAATCTGACTCGATTTACATCATCTTGAATAATGTCACTGGTTTTGTAACAATTTATAAGGCAACTTTGGTGAATTACTGGACCTTGCTTTGTAAAACTGCAGATGGCAGACCAAAATTCTATCAGAAATAGATAGATAAGATGAAAATTAATGAAAATGACATTATATAAAAAAGCACAGTAAACTTATTTTTATTTTTACAATACAGAAACAATTATAAAGATGCAAATACATTGTAAAAGAATTACGAATAAAGTTATAGAATGAGATATATTATATTAATTGTCAAAACATTTTGAAAAAAAAATGTAAAATATGTATGGAAAAATAAAAATCAAAAATACAAAAGCAGTATAACGAAAGAAGCAAAATTTCCCATCAAACAGCTCAGTTGGTAATGATAAGTCATTATTCACTCAATGACATAACAATAAATCATTAGCATTTATATTTCAGTAAAAAAGCAGTTTGGTTTGCTTCTGATGAATCTAGGTTCATTTCCTAGGTTTCATTCTTCATTTTTTTTTCAGGAAAACTAATAAACAACCTAGTGACTCCTTTTTTCAAAGTATTAATAACTCTATCTTAATGCTGGCTCATGATGGATTCATAACTGGATCATCATATAATTTCTATCATGTAGATTTTACACTATAAAATATCAAATTAACTTTAGTCTAATTCATTAGAACAGCCGTTACCAATTAGATAAGAATTGTGGATTCCTCTTTTTTATAACAGACTCCTTAAATTGATGTTTGAAATCAATGAATGAATTATGATGCTTGAATGACATTATTTATTAAATTTAGAAAATAAAAATTATTATAAATATTTTCAATATTTGATATTTTCCAATTGTTATTTAATATTTTTATATATGTAAAACTTCTTTCATTAGGAACAACTATCAGCAGGATGATAAAATCTTATGGGCCAAATAAAGCCTGCAGGCCATAGTTTGGGGACCTCTCTATAGAGAATAATAAAATAAAATTAACCTACAATAAAAAAATAAATTTGTTGTAGTCCAGAATTTCGACATGTCATTTATTTTCCAAATTAAATTTATCAATGCAGTTATAAATGAATATTAAATAAATATCATATTTATAATCGTGATATTATAAATTATAATAAGATATTCTTCCTTTTTCTGTTTTCATATTTCACTTTTATTCATTTTTTTATAATTGATATTAATATAATTTCAAAATATTATATTTGAATCAGTTTTGAATGTTATTCTAAAAAGATTGAAAGTATAGAGTGGTGTAGAGTTGGCCTCCCATTTTTGATTTTAAAATTTATCTTTTCCACTCATTTTCACCTCATTCATATTTTTCTTTTAATATTTTAGCTGTACTCTCATAATTTAAATCCTAAACCCAAAACAAATTTAATTGGATCAACTTTACATCAGTTCCTTTCTTCAGATTTCATTAATAAGTTTGTTCTAAACTGAAATGCAGGATTTAATATCAATCAAGTTATTATAATTAAAATTATAATAACATGATATACATTATATATATATATATTATTATACATTGTATTGTTATATATTTTATATATAATAAAATAATTTATATTTATTAAATTATATTATTCAATATTATTTTATTTTAAATTATATTAAAGTTTTATAATTCTTAAATCACTAGCTATAACCCAATATTCTATCTTGTTAAATTATTGGGCTATAGTTAGTTGATTCTTTATTTCTAGTCCAAATAGAAAAAGAAAACTTTTAAAACTTGAGATTTTAAATAAAATATAAGTATTACTAAAAAAGATTTGTATTAAATAATAATACTTAGATTTTCATAGTCTTGATGTCTTTATTCCTTTTGATAGGTTAAAACCAGAATAGATGATAATCTGCTAAGCCACAAAAATTGAAAATTTAATATTTCTTTTATTCATAATAAAGTTAAACATCATTTTAATAATTTGATGCATAGAAATATGAAACAGCATTTGAAGTAGTAAATAGGTAAAAGTAATGTTTTGATGCATAGAAACATGAAACAGTATTTGTAGTAGTAATAGGTGAATTTAATTACTAACATAAAATACTTTCAGTCAAAAATATGACCCTTCTCAATACAAACTAATGAAGAATACAGACATGAAATTACAAAAAAACAAGTCACAAAAGATGTTCATTTTATAACTTAATAAACATTTGTATTCTTCATTACATATGTACTAAGAAGGGTCAGGTTTCTATTCAAAAGTTTTTTATATTAGTAATTAATGCTTTCACTCATTTACTGTTTCATGTGTTTTCATGTTTCTATATATTCTTAAGTACAAGCAGTTTCAATTTGATGCATATCAAATAAAAATATATATGTATGTTATTTAATTTTTCATTAGTTATTGTTCAATTTTTAATATTTCACTTATTTCTATAAATAAAAAATTAGTGAATATATATCATAGTTTATTTTATGTTCAGTTGCTCAAATAAAGTTTAGATATACATCATTAAGAATTAAAAATCCAAATAAAGAAATGTTCAATAATAATAGTTCCTCACTATGCAATATTAATTAAATAATTTTAAATAATTATTTCTAGGAAATAATTTTATTAAAGCAATAAAAATATGAAAAATATTTCTATGTATGATATACCAGCTTTTCAAGATAAATGTTTTTGGCCATCATTTGCTTTTAAAATTCTTTTTATGAAATTTTTCTATATAACAATTTTTATTATATATGAGCCATTTTTCAGAATATCAAATGAGTATTCAGATAATTTTTGCAATCTAAAAAATAATTTTTTTAAGAAAAATTTTAGTCTTTTTATTTTTCTTTATAAAAGAAAATATTTTAAATTATGATAGTTATGTAAATATTTATTTACAATGTTTGTAGTGGCATTTTGTAAATAATTTCTTTATTTGCTGTGAAGCCAAACTGAAGGTGCAACTCATTTCATCATCAAATGCAGAGAACTGTTTGATATTGCTAAGCTCCTCTTTTTTCCATGTTTCTTTTTTTTTTGCTTTTTAATACTACATATCCAAATTTCATTTGAACATTTCAAAATGAAGTATGATATTCAAATAATTTATAAATTACAGAAATAAGTGAAAATAAAAAACTGAACAAAAATAACTAAAAAAAATAAAATGACATAAGTATATACAATCTAATATGCATCAAATGATTAGAATAATACTTAACATTATGAACAATAAAATTTTAAATTTTTAGTTTTTATGGCTTAGCAAGTCATGGTCTATCCCAAATTTTGTTTATTCCAAAAAAACAATAAGAGCATCAAAATATTATGATAATTATATAAGTATTATTAATTTATACAAAACTTTTTGAGTAATATTTTATCTAAAATGTTCAAATTTAAAAATATAATTTTGTTTGCTCTTGGCTTAAAAAAGAATAAAAAATAAATTGTCAAATTATTGAGATATTTAGTTATTAAGAATTATGAAACTTTAATATGATTTTATTTATTTTTGAATTATATTATATTAAAAGATAAAATTTAATAAATATAAATTTTAATTTATAATAATCTGGTATTAAATATTATATTCTGATATAGATGTTATGAACAGATTTATTTATAATGAAATTAATTTCAATATTAATATTAATGAAATCAAAAGAAAAGGGCTGATATAAAATTGATCACATTGAATTTGTTTTGCTCTGAGGCTAAATGATGAAAAAATATAAAACTATTAAAAGTACAAAAGGAGAAAAAATTGCAAACAAGTACCAAAGAAGAAATTTAAAAATTCAAAAATGGAATAAACAACTTATTGCTAAAATATAGTTTGCCCACAATAAAATATTCAAAGCAGGCAAAAATATATTATGCTTTAGGCTTGTTAAGTCTACCAATTGAAATTGAAACTATTTTCACATTTTTAATAAAAAGTTTTGTTTATATCAAATCTATTCTTGAATGATATCTTAAAATTTAATATTAGTCTTCCAAATTCTAATATATTTAAAATTAAAGATTAAATGTTTAAAAGTAACACTTTTCATATCTAATCATTAATATTTTATCTAATGTCATAAATATTTGCACAAAATTTAAATAGCTCTAAATACCACAAGAATAGAAAATACATAAGTTGCACATACACATGCCTTTGTTGCTATGTTACCTGCTTGTATCAAAAGATTTTTCAAGAATCTACAATAGAACAAAAATGTCATGAAAACAGTATTGTTGGAATGTAATTTTGCAGCTACATTTAGTAGGAAAGAGATCAAAATTTGTATGTGAGAACTTTGTGGGAACTCTACGTTGTGTGTGTGTAATTTCCAAAAATATTATATACACACACCCACACACATTGTGTTTGTATGTATATAATATTTTGGAAATTTGGAAGATATTTTTGTAATATATTATTTATGTAAATTATAATCTAATCAAATATTCTATCAAATCTTATTAAGTGTTAATATTTGTTATTTTTTCATTAAATTAGGAGATGCAGGCTTTCCAGGTTTACCTGGACGCCCGGGACCTCCAGGTGAACCAGGTACCCCTGGTTTTCCAGGAGAGAAAGGCAATCAAGGTTTACCAGGACCACCAGGTTTAGATGGTAGAGATGGTTTACCAGGATTGAAAGGAGATATTGGAGAACCTGGATTTCCAGGATTGAAAGGAGAACGTGGTTTACCAGGTCCTCCTGGTTTACCTGGAAAACAAGGACCACCAGGACAACCAGGTACACATAAAATCAATCATTTATTTAATATTATTTAATCTAATGTATTTCCCAATTTTGTTTTTATATACCGTTATATGTACACAATATTTGTAAGATATTTGTAATTGGATTGTGCTCCTGATATTTGTAAAATGTATGTAAAATCTGATTTACATACATCTTACAAATATATGTTTATATAAATGTTACTATCATAATAAAATTAAAACATTTTATGCAAGATATATAGCCTATCTATAATGCATGAGATGTAAATGTCATAATATAACACATATATCAGTAGTTTTCATTATATTACAATAGTTATTACATTTACTACTGACAGTTAATTATTGATGATAACATTATTGAGAGTATGAGAGTATGATGAGTTATTATTAACTTTCATTATAGCAATATCATAATCAGTGGTGTATCCAGAGGGGGGGTGACAGGACAGTCCACCCTGCGCATCAAGCTAAATGGGGGCCCAAGACCATGGAATATCATTACTATTCAGCAGATATTTGTATAAAAACTTTTATATAATTTTCAGTTCTTAAAAATTATTTAAGAAAATGTGTATAAAATAAAATGTGTATTGAAAGTTAAAATAGATGTTTTTTTGGAGGGGAAGAGGGAGCCAAAAAAATGTTGCCCTGGGTACCAAAGATTCTGGATATGTCACTGATCATAATGATCATTGTGAAACTGCTATGTAAAATGCATTACTGCACCCTGCCACAGAAAGATGGTATCTTGACTATATAATGTAAATTAAATTATTACATTTAAATCTATTTTATTATTTCATTTATTTAAATAACTTTTTACATTCTTTCATTTTTGGATGAGCTTATTGTCATAAATTTTTGAAGGGACCTAAGATAAATATTTCATTAAAATAGAAAGAAGCCAATGTATGGCACTATAAAAAAAGATAGTGTATAGCATTCTATACAATTTTATAAAAGAAGCTACTAAACTTTTAGAGAAAGTTACTAGAGCTGATGAGGAATATCATATTGTTCAATGTATCATTTTTTTGATGGAACAGAAAATAAATCTCAGAACAGTTTATTCAAGTAAAATATAACAAATTTGAATTGATATTTTTGATTATATATGATATATTTTGTTATCCTTTAAATTAATGTTTGCAAATACAGAAATACTAAAGAAATATATAATATAATGAATTTTCATTAATCACATTAAACTTATAAGCATTATTTTAAAGTAGATTAAAAGTGATAGTAGTTACTTTTAATGAAATTTTCTTCATCTATATCTATCAATGATTACATGTATTGAATTTATATATATCAGGATAATTTGTTCAAATACACAAAAAATACTTCATATGAAATAATAAAATATAATTTAGATTTAACATCAAAGAAATTACTGTGTGTGTTAAGAATGTGAAATTTGATTCTACTATAAATTCACAATATATTAAAATAATTATTTTTCATATATTTAATTCCATTTTTTTATAGAAAAATTTCATTTCCATAGAGAAAGAAATATTTATTTCAAAAAATACTTTTTCATGAATTAAATATTTTTCAAGACATTTAAACAAATATATTAAAATTTTTTTCAGGGCCAAGTGGATTTCCTGGACTATCTGGTATTAAAGGAGATAAAGGTGAAGCTGGATTCCAAGGCCCACCTGGATTGCAAGGAATAAAGGGAGAAAGAGGCTTTCCTGGATCACAAGGTTTTCCTGGACCTCCTGGTAGGTTTATTCAACATTAAAACCTTAAATAAATTAATAAATCTAAAAAGAATATAATATTCTTATAGCACTCAATTGACAAAATATTTTAAGGATTTTGAAAAAATATAATGTTTAATTAAATTTCTGAATTAAATATTTTAATTTTAAAATTTTTAGGTTTATTTTTATCATTACATTGCTATCAATTATTGAATAGTGTTGAAGATTGCATGATTGAAATTTAAAACATGTAATATATAACATATAAAATTTATTTATGTCAATTTTTTATATAGATTTATTTATAAGCATTTCAATTTTAACAACAATTAAAAAAATGCTATTAATGTATTCTAAAAATATTTATATAATCATTATAGGTCAAAAGGGTGAAAAAGGATTAACAGGTGAAAAAGGAACAATGCCACCTTTATCTTTATTGATAGGACCAAAAGGTGAACGAGGACCACAAGGACCACCAGGAGAAAGAGGTCCACAAGGATCACCAGGACCCAGTGGTTTTCCTGGACAACCAGGTATAAAATATTATGAAGTTTAAATTTATTTTATATGTATAATAATGTAGTGAAATTTTTTTGAAAATGCTACTGATTTTATATTAAAAATAATCATTTATATCTTGTAATAATATATAAAAATTACAAGATAAACAAAATAATTATCCTTTATATATCTTAAACAATTGACTGATTTATAATTTCAATGGTATAAATTCCAGTCTAAATAATAAAAACTTTTATTTAAAGTGACATAAGAATGTAAAGTCATTCAAGTATATATAGTACTTTTAATATTTAATTTTGAACTATATTTTATATCTATGATAATTATAGTAAGCAGCATACCAGAATATACTTATAGAGAGATTCATAAATTGTTTTTAAATTTTATATAAAACCTAATAAGATTAATCAAACTTATCTCCTTATCTGTAAAATTAATTACATAGATATGATTTATTTGTAAAAACTTCATTAAAATTAATCTGATGAAAATTCATAAAACTAAGAAATAATAAGACATAATTTGCTAAAATTTTTCCCTTTAAATTCAATAATTATTTATATGTAGAAAGCACTCAATTTCTCTAAATAAATAATTATTGAAGCTTTTTTCTAGCAACCTGCAAAATGATATATCTTAAAAGACAAATTTGATTCTTTTGAAAAGCTTATGCTTGGGATTTAATTGAATAGCATCATTGCAGTCAATTTAGCAATTCTAAATTTATCCCATTATTACAAGTAATACTACATTATTTATTTTACTTCAATAATTGTTTTCTTATTTATTTATGCACAATAATTAAAAATATATTATAGTAGTACATTGTACATTACCTGTATCTTTTTTTATCATTTGTCATTTGATAGTCATTTCATGTACATTTTTATGTGTTTAATGAGTCATTTGATACACAGAACTTTTTATTAACTTTAAATGCATCAATATATATAAAGTGCAGTCATTGAAATTAATAAAGGCTATATCATGATAATGTTGAACTTTACTCAAAGTATTGTCCACAATGATTGAGACATTTATCCAGCTGAAACAATAGGCATACAATGCCCTTCTTATAGAAGTCCTTGGATTGTTCCTGGAACCACATCCAAATTCTCTCCTTCAATTCATCATCTGTGTTGAATTTGTATATGCACAAACTTTCTTGAGTTCACTGAAGATATGAAAGTCATAAGGTGACAGGTTGAAATTATAGGGGAACAGCTGAGGACTTCCTACTTTAATTTCTTTAAGAGATTTTTAATGGTATTTGTTATATGGGGGCAAGCTTTATCATGAAGCAGGATAATGTGACAAGAAAGGTGTCCAGGTCTTTTTGATCACCCATCATAAGATCATCAATGTTTCTTCATAGGGTTGTGCATTCATCATAGCTCCATGTTCCAAGAAGTTGACAAGAAATAGTCTAGTTCAATCAAAAGATATCACCATCACTTTCACCACAGTATTGCATATAATTTTGAAATTTTTAGGTGGTGGGGATCCTGCATGCTTCCATTGCAGACTTTGACATTTTGTTTCCAGTTCAAAATGGTGGCACCAAGTCTCATCCCCAGTGACAGGAAATCTCCCCCTTTGTTGGCATATCACTGCAGGAATTGCAGAGAAATTGCTATATAAAATAATTCTTGGAACAGTTCCAAATGGTGAGACATCTATTGTGCATATATTTTATGGAGCTTCAACTTGTCTAAGATGATGGTATAGATAGTTCCATGGCTTATCCAACTTCTTCAGCAATTTGGTCTACCATAATA
>WUQG02416261.1:0-15674 GCA_011317285.2 Androctonus mauritanicus | reverse complement strand
TCACCATTCTGTTCACAAGTGTGTACGAGGCTTTATAACGACGGTTGCGGCCCTCGGGGTCATTATAATTGGACAGCCCTGTTCTAGAACAAAGAATTTTTTTTTCAAAAATTCCAGGATATAATTATAATACTACTATTTTATGAATGTGATGATAATACAATTGATGAACAGATATAGCAAATAAAATAAATTACAAAATTACAAGTTATATCATGAGATCACAAATGGCAAAAATTTTTTATGGGCATTTGTAACTTTACTATTGGAAACTGAAAAGTACAAAAAGACAGAAAAAATAATATAAAACTAGCAAATTAATATTAAACAATATTTTTAAAAGATATCTATCTATAATTAAAAATTCTATATATAATATAAAAAATGCAGATAAATTAATATTTAGTATCTCAAAATTAAAACTCAAATCTTCATCTACAATTGTAAGCCTAGATATTAAAAATACCCACATTAGCACAATCCACTTTGAAAAATTTAATATTCATCCAGAAATTATAAGCTTAACTTCTAGGGAAATCTTTCTTTTATATAGAGAACAAAATTATAAACTTAATTTTGTTTTCTATATAAAATAATTTATTAAACTTCAAAGACAAATTTTATAGATGAATTATGTTATTATTAAATAACTTATTATTTAGGATAATATGCTCAAAAATAGCTGAAATAGTTATATGATAGATATAGAAAAACAATTAATCACTTTAAAAGGTATTAAATTCTTGAAACACTGTTGATAATCTTTACAAAAACGTCTATTCAGCACTACTCAGCAGTAACCATATTATACATACTTTATTGCTAAACACAAACGTTTTCGGTCGCGTTAGCAGCCATCATCAGGTAGTGCTGAATAGACGTTTTTGTAACACTAAGTCCATAGAAAGCAGTTAAACTGAAACATGATAATCTTTATTATTATTTGATAATAAACAAATTAAAATTGAAAACATCTTATATTAGATAAACAACATATATCAAAATCTAAGATTCACTTATGAAACAGAAATAATCTGATAAATTTTATTTTTATATAAATTTCTAAAGAGATGCATGTGGGGGCCCTTCCCCTAACAGATGTGTCCTTTGGTGGTAGATAAGAGAAGCCCTAAATAATAAATAGAAGAGCCATGGACTGAGAGGTTAGAACAGACAATGGGAAAAATCACTATCTATTTTCATCAATAATGAAAATAAAGAAAAAGAAACTATATGCATGAAGGCCTAAAAATATATGAATATAGAATGAGAAATGAGAGGAGAGAGTTTGTGATTTTTCTAAAAAAAATAAGCTTGTCACAAATACATATTTCAATAAACATGTCAGGAGGATTTTACATGGAAGGGCTCTGGAGATAGACTAAAATATCAGATTGACTTTATATTAGTATAGGTGAGGTATCAAAATGGTATAAAGAATGTAGGTGCTTATCCTGATGCAAATAATGCATCTGGATAAGCATATGCATTCTGCACCTCTATGTGCTGCCCTGATCAGATATCAGGTTTAAAAAAGATTAAGAAAGGAAATGAAAACAGAATTTAAGAAAGATTAAAAATAGAGAATAAGTTTGCAGAAGAGCTGGATTTGGAAAGGGTGAATTTAAATGGTAAGACAACAGAAAAAAAAATGGAATGAGTTGAAGTGTGTATTGAAAGAAGTGGGAAAAAAGAAATAATGTGTGTGAAGAATAAGAAACTGAAAAACTTGGATGAGCAATGAAATGATAAAAAAAATGAATTAAAGAAGGAAATGAAAAAGAATGAATAAAATTTGAAGGAAAATGTATAGAAAACTTAAAAGTAAAGAGAGTGAGAAAGCCAGGAAAGTATGATTAAAGAATAAATGTACAGAAATAGTAGAATTAGAAAAGTACAGAAGGTGAAAGAATTAAGTTGGTTGAAAGCAAAAAATAGAACACTGAATTTTACAGAATTAAAAGATGAAGAAAGGAATATAGTAGAAATAAAGATTTTAGAGAGATAGAAGGAATATATTAGAGAATTATACCTAATAGAGAATATGAATGCAGTGAAGTTAGAGGAGAAATATGATGTGGATGAAGAGAATATAAATTATCCAACACTAAAAAGTGAGTGTGAGTGTGCCATAAAAGATATGAAAACCAAGAAAGCAATGGAACAGATGTAATATGAATAGTTTTTAAAGTATGAATGAAACTGAAATGAATGAGATTATCTTACTTTTTAGAGAAAATTAGGAAAGTGGAGTAAAGCCAAAAAACTTCTAGAACAGCCTGATGATACATAATGAAAAGAAAGCAGGATCAAAAATGCAGTGAATTCAGGACTCAGCCTAATCTCATATACAGCAAAGTTCATGTCGAAAATTCTAGGTAAAAGATTGAGAGTAAAGGCAGAAGCATTTATAGCTGAAATTTATTTTATTTTAGAGCAATTTGGTTTTAGAAGTGATAAGAGTATAAGAGATGCTACATTTTTGCTGGGAATAATTAATGAAAGACTGAAAGATGTAAAAGTTTTACAATATATATTGTAGACTTGGAGAAAGCTTTTTATAAAATGAATTAGGGAAAGTTTACAATTTTAAAAGAAAATAGTATAAATTGAAAAGAAAGAAGAATCATAAAGGATTAAATTTATATAAATATATTATTAGGATATAAAGTTTAGATTTAGGTAAATATATATTTGCTTTCAACATAAACACACTGTTCACTTATTTGAAGTCTCTATGAAGATATCTATCAGATAAATCTGTTTAATAAGAGGCAAGACAATGGCATTGACAAACAATTGTCTTTCTATTGTCACAATAATTTTAATTAATTGCTACAAGTGTTAGCTTCAGCAAGTATAGTTCAGATATTTGTTATGATATGAGTAAAAAATATGCTAAAGATATATTTTGATTTATGATATTTGAAGATAATCCACTTTTATATAAAACAAAAGGAAAAATCTTTTTGGAGTCAAAATGTAAAGTGAACAATACTAACCTAAGCTGTCGACGTAATAATTGATTTTGTTCTTCTACTTCTCGAACACGTTCTGCTAATTTTGCTTCTCTACGTGTAAAGCCTAAGAAATTACCAGTAGCAATATCTGAAAGAATGTAATATTTATATTTAATAATACCCTTTTAATAAAATATTTAATGGATAAATCTTCTATCATTATTAAAACAAATTAATAACAAAAGTTTGTTATTAATTTATGTTATTTTAAATTTGTTTGTTATTAAATTTGTTAATATTTTCAGTATCAAATACAGTACAGAGAATCTCCCAACTTATGTCAATCCAACTATGACAATAATATTTTTTTTTTAAATTGATATTTAGGACAGCAATTATCAATGATTTTACAAATCAAATTTTCAAAAATTCACAGCATGTTTCCACTTTTCTCAATTTTGCAATAATGGCAATCAGGGCAGAAGCTTATTGTGCTTCCACCCTGGGATATTTATGTTTAATTCCAGATTCCATAACTTCAAATTTTTTCAGGAGGGATCCAAATAAACCTAATCAATCCATCCATCATTTGACTGCCTGGATAGCAGTCAGATGATGGATGAGGCAATCAGATGACAGATGATTCCTGGATCCTTATCATGGGCATTAACAAACAATTTATGATGAGCATTAATATTTACACTAAGTAATGTAAGATTGTTTAATATCTAATAAGAAGAAAAGCACTTATAATTAAAAAAAAAAAAAAAAAGAACAGTTGTTGTCATTTCAATAGTCCCTAAAATATCGATAATTAGCCTATTTTCTGAAAAAAATGGATGCTTATAAGATCAAGTTCATGTCTGGTGTCTGGATGTTCTCTAATAATTTTGGAACCAATTAGGAGATTTCATGAAATTTGGAATGATGTTCTGCCATTAAAGGACATTTCAACATTGCATCTTTTAATCCTATAGAATTGTATAATTCTACTGGAGAGAATTTCATTTTTATCACAATTTTAATTATATTATTACAAATAGAAGGTGTGCTAAGTGTTAGTAATGTCAGAATAATATATGCCTTACTTAATTTCTTAACAGTTGTAGACATTCTCCCATTTATGAAAAAACAAAATGGCACAGTATTAGACAGAAAAAAATATTTTATTTCAGAAAAGATTTTTCTGTCTAGTGCTGTGCCAGTTTTTATGTCTTTTCACATTACCATCTATTATTAATATCTATCATAATGAAGTCACAGTCCCAATATGACATCACCATGCCATAACAATGGATGATGTCACAAAATATTGGTAATTTATGATTCATGATGACAAATAGATGTCATGATAACATTAGCATTATCATCACAACATCTATGTGATTAAATTAATGTAAAAATTGGATATACAAAATTAATGGATTCCAAATGCTAAATAAATGAAAAATAAATGATATATTTGGAAAGCAGGTAATTTTAGTTCTTGTCAGAACTGCTTGTAAAAAAATCACATAATCATAATTATATGAAGTATAGTGGAAATCAGTTAACACAAAATGATTGAGACCAACTAATTTTTCATGTTAACCAAAATTTTATTTTAAGAGAAGAATTAAAGAAAAAGTTGTGTGCACTTCTCAAAGATTATTCCATAAGACTAACAATATTTTATGAAAAAAATCAATATCTTTTAAATTTATTCTTCTAAAATATATTTTAAAAAATATATAAGTAGTCCTTGACTTACAATCATTAATTTATGATATTTTGATCTTATGATGGCCCTTATGATATTCCAAATTTGGCTATTTCCATAACATATTGGCTAGAAATATTTTTTGGTTTCATTAAAAATGAAGTAAAAATCACTTATTGACTTGGAGATACAAGTTCAATTCTGGATTATTTTATCACCTTGGAGAATGTATATCAAATCCATACAATTTTACAATCTGGATTATTCCAATATTACTACCAAAATTATCATTATTATGGATATCACTATTATATTAATGTTTTGATATTTTGAACTGTACAGACATCCTGTTACACTCACAAAATGCACACAAAAACAAAGCTTCAAACAGGATGAAACTTTATTAAAAGAAACGTTTTCGACCTTATCAGCAGAC
Organism: Androctonus mauritanicus; assembly: GCA_011317285.2. Lineage (NCBI taxonomy): Eukaryota > Metazoa > Arthropoda > Arachnida > Scorpiones > Buthidae > Androctonus > Androctonus mauritanicus. The sequence goes on along the minus strand of WUQG02416261.1, from coordinate 10,579 downwards.
CAACCTCAGCTACAATGAATAAGCCGAACAGGGAGAAGCAAACCCCTACAAAAATAAACAACTCAAAAATGACATCATAGTAGACAAAGATGAACATTTACACATTACAGTACAAATTCACCAATACAAAACAATAATAATAATAAATGCTAAAAATAATACTAACATTACATGATAAGAGAGCAAAAACAAAAGTGATAAAATAAAATTACAAAATTAAAAACTCGTGGGCTGGGAATAAACCGAACGGGGAGAAGCAAACCCTTACAAAAATAAACAACTCAAAAATGACGTAATAGTAGACAAAGACGGACATTTTTGTATTTTTTTTTTTATCTTCAGATTTTACTTTATGTTGTGATTTTATTAGCCTTTACCATTATTATTTGAATGTATAAGTGTTTCTATGATGTTTCATAACGTCATGCATTCCCAGCCTGCAAGTTTTTAATTTTGTAATTTTATTTTATCACTTCTGTTTTTGCTCTATTATCATGTAACGTTAGTATTATTATTAGCATTTATTATTATTATTATTATTATTATTATTATTATTATTATTATTATTATTATTATTTTGTATCGGTAGATTTGTACTGTAATGTGTAAATGTTCATCTTTGTCTACTATGACGTCGTTTTTGAGTTGTTTATTTTTTAGGGGTTTGCTTCTCCCTGTTCGGTTTATTCATTGTAGCTGAGGTTGGCCATCTGATAAGGTCGAAAACGTTTCTTTTAATAAAGTTTTATCCTGTTTGGAGCTTTGTTTTTGTGTGCATTTTTATGTAAAATAATTTTTTATTTAAAGTTAATGTAAATTTTTGCAGTTAATATTGGTTATAAGACTGAAGAGGGCATTGAGCTGAAATGCATATCTACACCACGGTTGACTACAAGATAGTTTTAAATTTTATAATTTAGTAATTGTTCAAATCATTGCAAGATAACGATGTAATGAATAAAGGCTGTCCGACAAAGTGGCCTAAAAATATTGGTTTTTAATCTTGACTTTATTCCAAAACAAAAAGAATGAAAAATACAATTTCAGAAATTCTATATAATTGTAAATAATTAGTTTGTAACTTTAAAGAAATTGCATAAAATTTGATCCTTAACATCAGTATACATTTGAAGACGTTAGAGATGCTGAAGATGCAATATATGCATTAGATCGTACCCGTTTCTTTGGCAGAGAATTGGAAATTGAGTTTGCTCAAGGTGACCGCAAAAGTAAGTATTCTGTATATGCAAATCTAATTTATGCCAAACAGTTCTTTGATGTTTTTAATAAATTTAATTTGAAATAAATTTTAACTAATGTACTCATAACAATTAGTTTTTATTAATTCCAAGATGACATTAACATAAATTGATATTTATTTTAAATTATTAAATTTGTATAAGCATCAAGGATTTGTTTAACATGTATTAATTTATTTGATTATCATCATTGAAGATACTGTATATATTGTATATGTATTTTCAGTTTTATTTAATATTAAATGAAACAGCAATTTGATATTTCTTAGTATATATAAAACTGATCTATTTTTATAAAATATTAAAAATCACTTATGCCATTACATCATTAATTCCAAAAACTTGTAGCATTTTTTTTAATAAATATTAAGCATTTCATTTTGGAATTTTTTATACAAGCTAAATGAATTTTTACAGAAATTGAATTTAAACATATATATATTTACCTATGCACCTGCACATGCTTCAGTTTGCACCATAACTGTTAATAAAATTGTACTACAAACTGGAAGGCATAAGTTGTTGGTATTTTGTTAACTTGTAGAAAATATTCTTATATGTTCAAACTTTATATAATAATTTAACAGTGGATTGAAAAACAAATATTAAATGAAATAATCAGCACTATAATTTATTATAACCATAAAAAAAATGTATAGACAGAGGTCCTCAATATATATTGTAATTATGTTCCTAAAAAGTATAAATTTGTATTGAAACCATATATATTGGGCATTGATTTTCCATTGAATTAATGTGTTATGTGGGAGTTATATTCCATAAAAATTAAAAAATTGAAGTTCTATGGAAATAAATATTTTCTATTCATATGCATATATATTTCATTATACATTAAACTGTAATATAGTATAATTAATTGTAATTGGTAAATAATAATTTAAAAATACATTATAAAGTTATTAACAAAACATACAAACAAAAAATTTTTATATTACAATTTCTCTTCCTCACCACTTAGTTGTTCCAACTGTGGCTGAAGTTCTGCTACTTCTATAGTTATTGAGATTGAGGTTTTTCTGGCTTTTTTTTCTTGAAGTTTAACTTCATCTGCTTGTCACTATGAATCTTGACAACGTAAATAGCACAATAGAAAAACAAACTATTGTAAGTCTTTAGTAAAATATTCAGACAATTAATCATAACTCTGCAGAATGATATATTTTTTATAGTATGCAATTATGAACTTAAATACAGAAGGAGAAAAAGAGAAACAGAAACATGTTTTGTTCAAACATGAGCAAATATCAACAATATATATTTCCATAACATATATTGAAGACTCCTATATTCTTAAAATGTCTAATATATTAAAACTCCTTGAATTCATAAAATATAAATTATATTGCATTCCCATTCATTTTTCTAGTGCTTACAATAAACAACAAAAATTTTAAAAAACTGGTGAAAATGTTTAACAATGCTACTTGATATTTTAAGAAAATATTTTCAGAATGACTCAAATCATTAATCTGAATGATACAGGTTCAAATCTTTTTTGGAACCCAATAATAAAATTCTGGATAAAAATTTTATAATAAATCTTTAATCATTATCTCACAGTTGATGAAATTTTTCTGATTCAAAGGTCCAATTTTCATTATATCTAATACTGCTGTATCACCCACCTTTTGTAAATTAGGCCTAAATTTTTTGATTCCTAGGTTTACTTTGTGTTTTATAAAGGTGTGTGCATATTAGTCTTTTATAATTGCAGATTTTTGCAAATTGATTTAAAATGGCTGCACTTTAATTCCTTCATTAATTTGGGATGAGTAAAAAATATTTGAGAGATTCAAAGATTTTGCTTCTACACTTCAAAGATATTAACAATTTTGTCTTGTTAAAATCTAAAATGATTTTAACAAGACAAACTGTTCCTTAAAAAATGGTGCATTATTATTTCAGAGCTTACCATTTACTGTACCAATTAGTTGAATGATGGATATTCACAAGTCAAGCCCAGTTAGGTTGTTAAAATTAATTTTGAAGGTCTAATCAAATCTGCTATGTATTAGTAATCAAATAATATAGCTGCCCCAAACTTTTTTAATCATACATCCCTTTATCAATAAAGAATAATAGCATGCACTGACACAAGATGCATTTATGAGAAGCTGGTGCAATAGTCTCTTCAGCATAATGCACACTGTTGAAAACTTATGCACCCTTACTCCATGGTGAGATATATACATCACATTTAGGACCACTAAAATGTGACACTACTTGGTTTTGCATTTGTTTTTGCAGATTTTTAATTTTTTGCAAATCGTATCTCTGAGAGGTAGGATGTATTCTTCACACATTTTCAAGTAAACATAAATGGAGAGTGCATAAATGCAAAGTAGCTGCATTTCAGTTATGATTTACATTCTATCTATATATGCTAGAAGTTCAATATTTTACAATAATTTAACATTCATGAATCATCTAGACAAGATTTTTAAAAGAACTTCAAATATGTTGAAATCACATCTGGTGATTAACAGATTGCTATTTCATTTTATGAAAAATTTCTATATTTGTTTAATTTAAAATTATCCTCTCTGAAGCACCATCTGAAATGAGAAATAAAGAAAGAGGTCCCCGTCGACCCCGTTCACCATATTATGGAAGTAGATATGACGATTATAGAAGTAGTCGCAGGCGTTCTCGAAGCAGATCTCCATATTATAGGGACAGAAGCCCTGGATATAGTCGGTAAGTATTCAGTTCATAATGTTTTGATACTACTTAAATGCTAAAATAATTTAGTATATATTTTAACTTTTTAGATGCATGATAATTTAGTTTAATATCTGAAACTTGATTATAAAACATAATATAACTAGAAACTTAAAACACTTATTGAGCATTTATGGATATTTTTCTGAACTCAAAGTTTAAAATTGTATCAAATACAAATGGCACTAAAATCACAATAGTTGATGTAAATTCTGATTTACATAATTCCATTCAAACAAATCTCTATTTATTGAAAATTTAATTTCTTACAATTTAGTATTGTAAATCACCAATTACTCAGGCTATTATATACTTTTCTGGATTAATCATAATCCCAAATTTTATAGTTTTTTTTGTTTACTATTAATGTTTTTAACCACTTCCCAATCAACATGTTTATAGGAAGTTCTCCTAATGAAAATATGTGAATTTCATAATTTTTTTTCCTTTCAGATTTCATATAAAATAATCAAAAATCCAGATTTGTCATGTAACTGATCAATTTAAACCCTCAAATTTTCCTATAACTAGTATCATTGTATTAGCTTATATTACATAATGTACTTGGTTCTTTTATTTCCATACCATTAATTGTGACAGTTTCTTGTATTTTTATTTTTTTCAATCTCAACTTGCTGCTTGAATATCTTAATCTCATAACTAACAAAATCCAATTATTTCCAATCAACACAGCAATTATTTTATTTATTCCAAGTAGAGAATAAAATATTTAAGGTATTCATAATAAGGCGTACTCCCATTTCAGACACATTAAAATAGAAAAAGCATGTCTTAAAAGCAAAAATCAAACCAGCTGAACAAAAAATAATTATTAAAATTTATGAAATGTATATATTTCAATTTCTATGTATATGTATATTTGTCTCCATAGAAATTGAAATCTGTCCAAGCCAAGTGTTAAAATATAGCATATTGAAAATACATCATTGGGTATTTGGCCAGCTTGTTTTGATATTAAAAATTATTTAAATTATTTCAGAAGACGACGCAGTCGCTACTCCTATAGTCGATCTCGATCTCGTACTCCACGATCCCGATCACGCTCAAGAGATAGGAGAAGACATAGTCATTCTCCTCACAGGTTGGTGGTTTTTATAGTTTTCTAAGTAAATAAATATTTAAAATATAAAGAATTTTTTTAAAAGCCAATGAATTTATATTTTTAATTTAAATAATAATTAAGCATATTTTAATAGTTTTAATCTATGTCTCTTGTTTAAAAATGAAAAGTATTTAATATAATTCTGAATAAATTGTTTGTGAAAATTAAATTCAAATTATAAGTGATTATATTCAGAAGTATCATTGTAAAATCTTGCTTTCAATATTTATAATGCTGAATATTTGCACAAATTTGAAATGGTATGTTTAAAATATATTTAGAATGTTATATTGGTATGCCTATGTCCAATTTTAAACTATTTTTAAACATTTTTTTTGTAGTAGTTGTTTTATATAATAAAAATAAAGGCATTTTAAAGTGTATTTGTTATAAGAATTTTTTTTAATAAAATATTAATCTTTTCCAATTAATAGTTCAATTATAGAATTCACTATTTTAACATTAAATTGTATAAAATTTAAAAATGTTTTTCCTCTATATGCTACAGTTTTAGAATATAATCAATTAATTGAAGCTTTTGGAATGGTTTTAAACTTAAATTTTCAACTTTATGGAAAAAATATCATTCAAAAAGTTTATTTTCTTAAAACTTAAATAGAATGTTCAAAACAGTAATTCTAATAATATAATTCTATTCATAATCATATAATGGATGTAATAACCAACTGCTTTATTGATGATAAACAAATCTCAGGGTTATTGATGATGATAAAACAAATCTCAGGATTCACCCTTTCTTGATCATAGTGTAACTGCTGGAAGTGCCTATTGATCCGAAAGTTTGCTGTTAAAAGTTTAGAAGACGTCAAGCAATTCCTGCAGGCTAGGTGTGAGTTTTCTCCTAAATATTGCATGATTGAGTGTTATTTGCCTGATTATATTTATTGAGAAACACTAAAAAAATTAACATTTTGTTAGCTGTTAGCTTTTATTTAATTCATTAACCTTTACTAATCATCATAATTGACTTCACAATGTGAAACATGTTTTTATAATAAATTATTCTCATTTTACTATTGTAATTTTAAATTTGTTAAATTATTTGGAACAATAATACACTGCAAAAAAATGTTAAATTAAAATTTCATATGTAAATATCAAGTTTCTAATAATTACATTTTTTCATGAAGATTTTAATACACTGCATATTAATGCAAGAATTGAATAAATAATCCAAATATTGTGGAATGAAAACTAGAATTTCGTTGTAATTCAACTTTTTTATGCAAAAATAAAACAATTTTTTCAAAGTATTAATCATATTATATGCACTTCAAAAAATATTGGGAAAAATTGTTCATTCTGCAGCTATTTACTTTGTTTTATCAAATTTATCCTAACATTTATTCTGCATGTGATTAAAATTATTCTAATGTTTTTCAATTCAGAAGAAAACTTAGTATAATTTTGTGTATCATTCTATTAAAATTTATATACAGTAAAACATCAATTAACCCATTGTCCCAAAGGTGTATAAATGCATCCTTATATTCATTTTTTTTCATTGGAATTTGCTAATTGCCATGAATTTTACTTTTCTGTTACATTTGACTGAGTGTTTATATAAAAAGTGCCTATGTTCATATATAAAAATTAATATAGTCTCTCTTTTTAAATTGCTGAATTCATATTTTTTGGTAGACATATTTTGATTTATCTAATATTAATTTTATAAATAAGTTTCAATTTATTGGCAGTATATAATCAAAAATATGACTGTAGAGTTAATTGGTGTTAGTAAACTGATTTGGGTTAGTTTTTTCAAAAATTGTTTTGAATGTAAGTGTGTTGTACCTTTTGGGACTTTCATATAAAGGTGTTCCTCTAGTTATGAATATTCATACTTATGAATTTGAAATTTCATTTTCAAATTTTACAAAATTTTCAAAAACTCTTCAATAGTTTTTAAGTAATATGATAACAAAATGCTCTAGTAACCAATGTAATGTAAAATTAAAATTAGCATATTAATGCAATATTTCAAGATGGCAGCAGTTACAGCAAAAAAATTGCTTGCTTTATATTCAAAAGTTTTCATTAAAAGAAACTTTTTAAATTGATTGTTATGAAATCTATTAAAATATACAGTATATGAAGTTATTTCAGTATTTTTGGAGTGAAAATAAAAGCAGTATCTGAATTACAACTCATTTTATAAACAACTTGTGTATGAATTATATTTGTAACTAGAGGAGCATTTGTAATATGGTTTTAGCCATTACATTTCATTACTAACATGTTATCTGTGCCATTCTGATGTTTATATAGTCTATTAAGTGATAGAGAGCAATAAATGCCATTTATCCTGTAGTTTGGGGGCAGAATTCATTCACTATGTAATCTACGTGTCATAAGAGACAACTAAAGGGTTCCTTTTTCCTTTGCTAATGACTTACCACAATTCTTCTGACAGGATTCATCTTTCCTTTTCTTCATTTCTTTTTGTTGTACTTTGTTGCAGATATACTTACTTGGTTTTTTATATACGTTTTTGCAGACATGACCTTTCTGGGTATTGCTTAGCATTGCTATGAGCGGTTGTGCTCGGCAATAATAGCCGCTCCAAGGGGCTTCGCTTCCAGCTCGGCGCTGGAGAGATCTCGGGCTTTGTCATTTGAAAAAAGAGAGCGAGATGACACATGGGACGACGCCGCCGTTGTATACATCCTTGCGAAATGCGCTAAAATGTCGGGTTCTTATGTGTGTTTCCTTACGCACCGTTCGCTGAATTTTATACGCCGGGTTCGGCCGGTCATTCGGTGTTTTTCCAGAGGCACGATCCAGAATATTGCGCTTCTTTTGGTTGCGGCCGGGGGCGATGGGGTTTCGTGGAATCGACGAGTCATTGACTGTTACACGCACGAGTCATTTGGTTGGCGTATAGCAAAATGGCGTTAGGAATTTTTGGGAAAGAACAAAACTTTGAACCACACACGCGCATGATTTGTAATTGTTGAAGGCGTTGACTTGGAGACTTTGCGGATGATCTGCGATTGGAATCTGGTCTTCATACAGTTGGAGATGTCAGTAAACGCATCTTTTGAAGAAGAAAGTGTTTAAACTTACGATGATTCAGTTTGGAGATAGTTGAACGCTTTCTTTGGCTCCATGATTGTCTAATCTTTGAGGGCAAATGATTGCTGCTTGATTATGTTCTTCTGCCACAGGATGGAACGATTTCCGATGTCAAATTTACGTTTCCGGGACTTCTTCATTGAGATTTGCTTGATGGTCTTCTAGAACTTTAGAAAGGAAACGTTCACTGAATTAAGAAAGACCTTTTTGATCTGAGCCTCTTTGCTTTTGCATATGAACCTTGATCAAATAGGTAAAACTATGAATCCTCTTCTCTCCTGGAAACCTTACGCAGTTCGTCAATAGATTGTTCATAATGTAGATATTTAGTGATCGTGGTTCAATTGGAGAGATTGTCAGAAAGATGAAATCTCTTGGAATACATCTTGAAAACTGTTTCGTGGGTGAGATTTAACTAGTTTTTGAACACTGGTCTTGAAAAAGTGCAGCCTGTTCTTGTTTGAGTTTACGTGAAATTTTGAGGATTAACTTCAATGTTTGGCAATGTTGCCGATATTTTTGAAAAGACGTGAACAATCAGATGCAGGGTGAAAAGAAAAAGCTTTTTAAAGACCAACAAATGCACGATTTCTACAGAAAAGTAGCTGTTTGAAATACTCTGTTCGGAACAATGTTGCCAAGTTCAATTCTTGAATGAGAATTCTAATAATCGTCTGTTTTTCTATAACGTTCAAGTGAATCTCCTTGTGCCATCACATTCGATTCTGACTTCTGTCTCATCCCTCCATTACAATTGGTTTTGAGAGAAGACCTCCCTATCCCCACTTCCTAATTTGTGACGTTACTTATTTATGTTCAGTTCTGAAAATAACGTGCAAAATTCTAACAATTCTGAAAGTATAATGTGAATATATTCCAAGTAAACGAGCATAGTCAAAAACTGCCGAAACACCCCAAGTGAATATAAAAAGCTGTGTAGTTTCAATTTGCTGGAGAACCACTCTGATTGTGTACGCCCACGCATGCTGTTTTTTTTAAATTCCTCAATGTATTTACAGATGGAAATTTCTTTATTATTATACGTAAAATCGTGTTTTTCGAGTTGCTTTTAAAATTCTGTTTGTTTTGCATTATAGAGTCGAGAGTTTATTCAGGATGAGGCACGAAAGAAGTTTGAAAACTTGCCGCTGCAAAGTAAAGGTTCTCGCGCGCGATTTTATGATATACGTAACTGATGTAATCACCTTGAAATTGTTCAATTAAAATATGCTGGTGTAAAATGCCTGCGAAATGAAACGCGAGAACGTCATTATGCTTTGGCATAATTACTTGATAAAAATAACGTGTTCTTATGCATGTATAAAACGGCGTCGCTTGAATGAAACGTGAGAGCGTCACTCCGGTTTTAACCGTATATTCGTAGAATGGACAGACGCGCATGCGCATAACTATAGTTATGAGCATGCGCGCTTGGCACATTGGCAATAAGCACAGTGTCGGCAAACTGTCGGTAATTTTGCAGCGAGAAATAACGACACGCTGTCAAGTTTTCTTGATGCTATGCTCCTACATCACAAAATTTTTTCGTTGTAATTGGGTATCACAATTTCTTTTACTAATACTTTTTGGGTTTGGATTGTGAAGTTATGGGATGATGACTTGTTTACGTGAAACGCTTTCATTGTATGAATGGTTTTTGACTTCAATTTGTTATATTTTGGATGCAGACAATCACTGAGAATTTTTTTGTGTTGGTTCAGAGATCACTTTTCCTGCTTTAATTTAAAAATGTTGTTGAATTCTTTTTACTAAGTTTAATAAGTAAATAAAACGTGATAGTAATCAATAAACTTTGAACAACTCTAGTTAATTCTGCTTCAAGTTAATTTCTCTCTATAGCATTCATTTGTTTATGGAAATGAATAATTTAAGAAATTTATTTCTTAACTCAGCTCTCAAATTGGTAATATTATACAAGTCCAAATCTTCACAACACCATTGAGGGGCTTGCAAAAATGCGGCAGGAGTAATACTTGAAAATTACGAAAAATTCTAGTTACACTGGTCAATTCTAGGCCCATTGTTGACGCCAGAGTATCTCGTTGCAAATTGTCAGTGGGGCGTGTCCAGCAGCTCTTGTCAATAAGAGGTTTGTTCCAGTTTTGCCACGTCATTGTTTTTTTATGCTTCCCCCAGAAGAAACAAATTAGGCTGGATCTAATCCTAGTTCGGCAATTTCAGCATCTTGATTGTCCACAGCATCAACAATCTGAATCTTGAATTGATTATTAACGTCACCACTTTTTATCATGGGTTCATTGAGGATTTGAGGAACTATCAGATTACTACGAGAGAGCCGGCTAAATCCTAGGAAACGGACTAGACATAAACCGATTTT